>JAGDQP010033838.1:0-20462 GCA_022664845.1 Lepisma saccharinum | reverse complement strand
AGCGTGCACAAAATATGGGATGGTGTGCACAAATTAGCACAAAATATGCACAAAATCTTGGAGTGGTTTTTATGCCGATAGCTTGATGTGGTTGGGCCAGCGTGAAGTTGGCCCAACCACATTGTTTTCGATTTCTGGGCTAAACCGAGCGTGCACAAAATATGGGATGGTGTGCACAAATTAGCACAAAATATGCACAAAATCATGGTGTTGTTTTGGTCTTAAAAGCTTGATGTGGTTGGGCCAACTTCACGTACCTCACAAAGAAACCTTCACACCTGATGATAAACACATAGATAACCTTCGTGTTAAAAATTGAAAATTGATTATAAGTAATTACGTAATATCTATAAGGTACGAATAAAATATCTAATTTTTGTGTTAATACTAACAAACATTTCGTATCTTAGTTTTTCATCAATTAAATACATTGTATGGCCCCCTGGCATTTAAAATAATCATGTAGGCTATTGATAATGTTTAAATAATAAATTTTCTTTTTATTTAAATAATTGTGAGTAATTAGTTATTTTGATACATAAGATACATTTTACATTTACCAAATTTAACTGATAGCATTCAGATGGAAAACAACAGATCAACTCAGAATCATAAAAAAAATTTCCGCGTTTGAACTTATGCATACGAAACACATTTATTTAAAATATTACGAAATTTCAAAAAAATCTTTTTCATGTTTCCTTTTATTAAAATTTCTTTTATCGAAAAATATATTGAAAGTCCCGAATTTCATGGGTTAATCTTCTTCAACTATAATTCGTTAAAGATTTGCAACGGAACTGAACACTGTTTAAAAATAATTTACAATCTGTATCACTCGACGAAATCACTGACAATCTCTTCGTAGGGTGGACTAAACTTCAATTAAACTGAGATGATTACCGGTTGTCAAGGACCTAACTCAGCGAGAGATAACCGTCTCAAAATTAAATAAAAATGTGTGAATTCGTGCAGTCTTTTCCTGCAATAAATGCCTCTGTACAGAGGACATTTTCGATAATTTGTGGGTTCCAAAAATCGAATATGTGAAAGTCATGTTAATTATTCAAATAAACAATTCCGAATCTTGCACAGACAAGTATCAAAAACATTAAAAAGAACAAAGTGCTTACAGACAAGTAAGTTGTCTTCAGGGTTCAAACTATCAATGTCGGCCATTCCAGAAGAATAAACTTTAAGGATCATTTGTTCAGACTTCCAAAGACTTATTTAAAAGTTATTTTAATTTACAAACTATTTTACTATATATTTTAAATTAATATACTTTTTGTATAAAAATCATTATAAAATGATTATAAATTCTTTTGGCAGAAACTGTAGAAAAGCTCCTGCTTGTTTTATTAAAGCCCAATATTAACCAAAGCAAAGAGTAAAAATCATGGAAAATAAAATTGTTTTGGTGTTTAACACATATATGCATGTAAGGTTGATATATTATAATTAAAATTCGTTAGGAGAAATATTTTTTTAAAAAGAAAATAGTGTTATGCCAATTATTCAAGCATAAAATATGATTTGTAAAATTAATGAGCTATTTTTTTCAGTGATCAATTTCGTACTGATTTTAAAGTTCTAATTTGGGGCTCCTTTTAGTTTAATTTTAAAGGTCGAGGCAAATTTTAATAAAACGCAAGGTTTAAGCTAACTTTATGGCCTGAATGAGAACTTTCAAACCACCCGCAAAGGCTTGTAGATCTCGGTAAGGGCTGATTTTTAAGAAAGCTTGCGTTGCTTGCGATTTGGGTGAATAGCCAATTTGTAATGAAACCTTCTATTTCTATATAATAATTCTTCTTGTAATAAAAGGTTCACACTGTCGTCGCTGCGTGGTCCGATTGCAGATTAGCAAATAACTCTTAACATCTCAAGGCGCAATGGATTCATATTGAATTTCGACGTGAATTATCAAACTTCCTAATAAAATGTTCCCCAGCTTCTCTCCGCAGTGTGGGCTACAACAGCGAAAATATCTAATCGTAGAGCTAACGATTATGAAAGCTACTTCGGTGCTTTTCAACGCCCTAGGTAACCTTACAATCTAGTCTCCAAAGCAAAATAATGGAAACACGAAGATATCAAGTTATAAGCATTTATTTTCAGATGGTTAAACTACAACTAATATCCGAGCAAAAGCACCAGAGGTGCAAAAAGTGGAGCCAAGTTCTTTAGCCCTAAAAAGGTGTGAAATGGAAGACGGATGAGCCAAGTTCCTTGGTGACAGCATGTAACAGGAACAAAGGAACTTGGCGCGTGCTGGCAACAGCCTTAGGGTTGGTGGCGGTGGACGTAGTGGCTTTTAGGATCCCCACCACCCTTATAGCTTGAGGATCATGAACCTTGCCACCTCGCGCCAAGTTCCTTTGTTCCTGTTACATGCTGTCACCAAGGAACTTGGCTCATCCGTCTTCCATTTCACACCTTTTTAGGGCTAAAGAACTTGGCTCCACTTTTTGCACCTCTGGTGTTTTTGTTCGGATTTCACAGCTTTTTGTAGTGTATAATATATATACTCGCTCGCTTGGCCTCGTTTAGGTCCTCGCCCCCCGTAGCTGGCTGCGCCACCAACTTCGAATTTTTGGGTACTTACGCTCCTTTATCGTAACCACTCTCCAGGACACTGTGCTTCCATGTTGCAGATTTTTTCCCATACCCACCACCCGTGGGAATGAGATATTTATTGAAACATAGGGAAGCTTTGCCATATTTATTGTAACCTCTCTTGTGATGATACAGCAAATTTGCTTCCTGCTGGTGGCCCTAAAATCCACCACCACCAACCCTAAGGCTCGAACATCATCTGGTGTTTTGCTCGGATTTCAGAACTTTTTATACGTGTATATATATACTGGGTTCGCCTCGCTGGATGTGCTGCCCCAGAATTCCGTGTGCACCCCAACTTCAAATTTTTAGGACTACGCCCCCTTCATTGTAATCAGACTTTCTGGGGACAGCGCCCCATGCTGTGCAGACATTTTCCCATATCGCTTCGGGGGCTGCATGCTCATAGCGGTGGTTTGATCCATTTATTGAAACATTTTCGTGATGGTACACCTTCATACCAAATTTCGTTTCTCTAGCTTCAGTGGTTTGGAAAATGGTATTTGGGTGCCTATGTTGAATTAAAGAAAGCGATTTTTAAAAAGTTTTCTTACATTGCCGTTACCTACTTGTGATGGTACACCTTCATACCAAATTTCGTTTCTATAGCTCGAATGGTGTGGAAAAAGTTTTTATGCGGCCATTTTGATCCAAGTTAACAACTTTTTCAAAAATGTAAATTATTCCTAAACTACTCTTGTTAATACACATTTATGCCAAATTTCGTATCCCTAGTTCAAACGTTCTGGAACATGGATTATGAAGTCAGCCATTTTGGATTCAAAATGATGTCTTTGCAGATATTTTGTAATCTACTAGTGACGATATACCGTCATACTTCGAAATTTCATATTTCAATTTTTAACATCTTTTTTCTTACAGAACCTCAAAATCGCTAATTTCGCAATAAACTCTTGTTCCTGTATAGCATGCTCACGTTTTGTGACACGCGGAACTCGGCTGCATGCACTGCCGTACGTGTTGATACTCCCCTCAATTCGCTCGCGTCGCTGCGCCAAGAATCCCACGGCAGGCCGCGCATCGAACTTGAGAAGTTTGGAGGAACTGCGTCCTTTTATCACAACCAGAATCTGCAGTGCACTGCGCCACATGATGCAGATATTCCCTCATACTCCAGAGGGCTGCGTCCGAATGGGGAAACTTCCACATTCTGCCTGTATAACATGCTCCTGGTAGTGCTAACGTTTGTGACGAGTAAAACTTGGTGGGACACGCAGGAGTATTAGAAGTTGGCGCGAGGAACTAGGCTCATCCATATTCCATTTCACCACTTTTTAAGGTTGAAGGAGTTGACTGGACAGTTTGCACCCCTGGTGCTTTTGCTCGTATTTCGTAGCTTTTACACTTGTGTAATGTATAAACTCGCTTCGCCTCATTGGAGCGCTGCCCGCAGAATTCCAAGATGGCCTCGCTGACGCGCACCCCTTTATCGCAATCAGGCTCCAGCTGGGAACTGTACCCTAGTAGGGGAGACGAGCCGAATTTATTCTAACCTACTCGTAATGGTACACCTTCATACCAAATTTCGTTTCTCTAGCTTCAGTCGTTATAAAGTGGGGCTTAGGAGGGCATTTTGGATAAAAGATGGACACATTTTTAACGTTTTCTTATATTTTCGTGACATACTCGTGATGATACACTGTCATACAAAATTTCATTTCTCTATCTCGAACGATGTGAAAAATGGTATTTCAGCTGCCATTTTGAATCAAAGATGGTGAATTTTTTAAAACGTTGTTATGTTTTCCTAAACTACTCTTGATAATACATCATTATGCCAAATTTCGTATCTCTGGTTCAAGCAGTTGGAAAATGGATTTATGACGCCCGCAATTTTGGATACAAGATGGCGTCTTTAGAGATATTTTGTAATATTTTCATAATCTACTAATAATGTTGTACTGTCAATCTAAATTTCATTATTCTAGCGGCAGCCGTTTAGGCTGTGTGTTCTTTAAAATTTTAAGGTTGGCGGCCATTTTGAATCCAAAACAGCGACTTTTTCAAATTTTTAAAAAGTTTTCTTAATTTGCTATCAATGATGTAGTTTCATACCAAATTTCACTGTTCAATCTTTAGTCGTTTAGGCTGTGTATTCTTTGAAATTTTAGGTTTGGCGGCCATTTTGAATCCAAGATGGTGACCTTTTCAAAATGTCGGAATTTTTCCTTTATCTACTTATCATCCTCTACGTCCATACCAAATTTCATGTTTCTAGCTTACTCCAAACACCCTAAACAATATGATGAGTGAGTGAGTGAGTGAGTGAGTCAGTTAGCCTAAAATGTGCAATTTCAGGGGTCCACAACTAGAACATAGTTTGAGATACGAATATGAAATTTTGTACATCTGCACATATTTACTATATCTCCTTAACGGCAAAAGCTCTATCTTTAACATCTTTTTTCTTACGGGGCCCCCAAATCGTCGATTTTGCCATAAACTCTTGTTCCTGTATAACATGCGTGTGGCAGTGCTGACGTTTTCTGACGTGAAGAACTTGGCTCATGCACTGCCGTGCATGTTGATAACCCTAGTCTGGTTGAACTCAACCCAGCTTTTAGATTCATATGTTCATTAATTTTATACGACTAAACATTTTTCAACAAGAATAAAGAACAAAATATTTTAGATAAAACAATAGGAAACATTCAATCAATTAATTGTACTCATGTGCCGATATTACAAACAATAACTCATCATTTGCAATAACTAAAACGTCATTCCAGTTGTTAAACTAACGCTATAGTTGTGCTGTCATCTACCGCCCAACTTTTAAAACATTTAGAAATCACACCTGACTAGTCACAACGCGTATCACATGAAATCATGTTATAAACTCTTTTAGCATCAAATTGATAATAAAACAAAATCTAACTTCAATAAACATAAAATAAATATAATACAATAGTTAATTATTGATATCCATATAGCTCTTCACTCATACATTAACAATAGCGCGTATCACAAAATTCCCCAATCGAAAGTAAAAAATAAATTTAAAAAAAATAATGTTTATTTTATTTTAAATTGTATAATATTAAAATAGTTTTAAAATTCATATTTATAATTCATTTAAATCATTTTGGTTAAAATAAAGAATAATTTTAACATAACAATTAACTTGTGTTCATTTAAAAATCATTCAGTTAAGTTAATAATTATTTCATTGTAACAAATTTCATTAATTACATTTCATAGTTAAATTATTTCATTCATTTCCTAACAATAAATAATAATATTAATTAATTTCCTTTCATATATATAATAATGCCAAGTAATCATCTTTTACATTTCAAATTTTCATATTATTTAATCATTCTTCTCTCTTTTATAAGGTAACAATAATCATTACATATTTATACATTTCGTATCCATCTAATAATTTTGTATTGTTCTTACTACTATACTTATTATATGTATTTATTATAAAGAATTCTTGATCATTTCAGATTTAAAATTCATTTTGTTCATAAAATCATTCATCTTTGATTAACATAATTCGTTGTAATAAACTGAATAATTAATTAAATTTCATTGATAAAATATATAATTTAATGTTATCACTTTATTTTAATATATATGTAATCCTTTTTTATTGTCTTAAACGATTGATCAAACAATGTATTAATGTGATTAAGAATATTTACACACACTTTGTATAATTAAATATAACTCCTTCATAAACAATAATTTGGTTAACTGCTTTTTCATAAATTGATCAATGATCATACAATCATACAAATCTCAGTTCATATGTCAGTATCAATATTAATTGACTGATGTACTAGAACAGGACCTATCTCTTCCCCCTTCTCACATGTTACATTTTGTTTTTTCCTTTACTTTCACTTTAATCGCCTTTTAAATTACTTCATCCTTTTAAGCAATTTCAAGATCTTGTACCGGTACGATGTTAATTCGTACTTTTCGGGTTTCTATGATCCGTGAAGATAAGATTTTCCCACACAATTAATTGATTAGCTTTCCCACGAGCTATTTTCTTCCTCAGGAACCATGGACGATAAGTTGGTTCTAAATCCACTTTCCTACTCAAAGATTTGATCTCTCTATATTCCCAGTTACTACTCACTCTTCTTCTTCCATTACACAATTTACTTTTGCAGCATTTTTTTTATTTAACGAAATTTACATCTTTTTTTGTGGTAGATTAGTTGACTCAGTTAGGTAATCTGAGATAATGGACAAGATTGGTATTTTAGTTTTCATCATTCGTATTCCAGCAGCTTTGTAATCCAACTGCAATGGATTTATGGACGAAATATTTAACACTTTATTTCTCTTTGATCTAGATTTCCTGTATATCATTTACTTCAAATTACTCCTACGACTTACTTTAAACACTTGGGATACTACCAAATATATATAATTTTTTTTCGTATTTTACCTGACCATCTTTTATTTTTTTTGCCTTTAGATCCTCTCTTTTTCCTTGCCTTCTTCACTATTACAACTTCGGATGTCTTTTTCAACTTCTCAGTCATTGTAGAATTAATAACCGTAAACACATTGCCGTAAGAGATTCTCTTCATTGTCTCATGCTAACAGCAGATTGTAGTTTTAACCCATGCGTTCATGTAAAACTTACAATTGTGATTCTCGATATCATCGCAATGTTTTTCGTCACAATAATTTGGATGTATTCTGCTCTTTATTTTGTAACTATGTACATATTCTATGTCCACGAGATGAAATAACGACCATAAGCTTTCTGTGAGCGTGGTCACGAATCCAAACCCAGTACCACATCGACATCGGTTCATATCAACAACGCACGATTTGTGACTACGATCGATGTTGTTACCCAATATCGGCCAATATCGAATGCCAAACACTTTTGCCAATATCGATTTCGTTGGATATTAATATTGATCGCTGTAGGAAAGCACCATCTTCAGCTCAGATACTTTTACTAGTTTAATTAACGGAATTACGTATGCTTTTACAGTAGTTTTAGAGAAAAACACCTGATCTTCATTACATCCAGTCTTTATTCGATTAAGCGTCTTATTTTCTCGTCTTCATTTATAGTTGAAAATTTTCGCACTTGTCTTCGACTGGATTCGAAACTGCAACCTTGTGATTTGTTATCCGTTGTCTTAGTCATTTTGTCAGGGAGCCATCCTTGGAGCCATCCATCAGGGAGCCATACGCACTTTACGAACTCTTTGGAGCGATATCGACCAGTCTGAATCGGTATCAAACAATGGCATCTTCAAACAGGGAGGCCTTCGTACCTACGTTGCGTGTGTGTGAGAGAGCCTCCATATTTTTGAAGATATTGGACAAATGACAAGCAACGGAGACGCCGTAGCTCAGTGGCAGAGCGTAGCACTCGGGAGGTCATAGGTTCGATCCCAGCGGGCGACCATACTGACTGAGCTTTTTCCAGGGTTTTTCCTCAGTCATCACCAGAAAAATGCCGGAATGGCACCTTCAACATAGGTCCTGGCCGACACCTTTCCGAATCCTTTTCCCCTCCCTATCCCGATCTGAGCCTTAGATCCCTAAAGGCTATAAATAAAATTCAAAAATGACAAGCAATCATGAAATTTCGGATATCGGCCCCAATAATACTTGCGAATGTGTTTGAAATGAATTATCTGATGACATTTTAACATTGTTTATTTTAGCTGAGAAATTAGAATGCCCGTAATTACGTATGCGTATGACGCCATTAATTATGGGTATTCTCAGTTAAAATAAATAATGTCAAAATATCAGATAGTTCATTAGATGCGTATTCACATGTATGATTGTGACCGCTTTCCAAAATTTCATTATTGCTTGCCATTTGTCCAGTATCTTCAAAAACTCAGACACATACAACACGCAATATAGGTACGTGTTAATCTGCCATTTTCTTTTTTTTTTTTCTTTAATGAAGTACAACACCTTTCCGCAATAACTTTGAATGTCGAAATCATACCACGCCAATCTTGATGAATGTTTATTCAGAACGGCAAACCATGTTCAATATACGTGTTATTGGCCCGATGTCAACCCGTTATCCTGGCGCCCTCCGTTGTCCATTGAAGAACTTACATTCTTCAATCATTAACACAGAAAGTAATAGGACACGGTTGAGTGCGGAGCCTGTGTTACTTGTTACAGCGAATGTAGCGTTTCAGACAGCCACAACAAAGAAAGTTCCCTAAGAAATAAAGAAAAACGAACTAGTACTTGCTATTTCGAACTCAAAGTCCTCTAATTTTGCCGTTTTGAGGGCCATTTTGCGTCGACCACTTTTAGGGCCACCTGGCTCTGACCGGCATTGGTCTCGGCAATGGCTGAGACATGTCGACTCCTCCCACCCCAACTTCCTCTAAATCGTCTGCTCCCACGGGCGGCAGTCAGTCTAAGGTCTATCAAAAGACTAAACGTACTAGAAAAGTACCAGAATTCTCACGTAATGCCGCAGGTATTAGTCAAGGGCTGACAGAATTCAGTAAAAAGCATCAAATGAGTAATCCCATTCCTTCCTCTACCAACACCCATTTCACAGTGCCTAATAGTCACTCTCATATGCATGATCCTCGTCGTTCTATGTCTTTACAAGATTTATCTAAGGTGAATAAGAACGAGATACCAAATATTGCTTCAATTAAACATTTTCCAGAGCTGGCCGCCGGTCAGGCTCCTATGCAACATGTCAATATGCATCAAAATTTTCACAAACAAGATACTAACAAGCCTCTTCCAGATGAATCCGTTGAAATGAAATCTGATGATGATCAAGAAACAATGTCTGAAGGAGGCCCGGAACATGATGCCGACATCGATTCAGATGACTGGATACCTCCCAAAAAATCAGCCAAAATGCGTCAACCAAAAAGCACCAACTCATCCATTGCAACAATGAATCGCTTTGACTCATTGAGTCCAAATGAAGATGATGATGATGATCAACAATCTCAAAGCACACAGCGCACTAAGAGCTCCAAACCACCACCAATTTACGTATACGGAGTTAAGAATAAATTTCAATTCTCTCGTACTCTTACTGCGGTTTGTCACACATCACCACGGATTTCCCATACCCAACAACATGTTCGTTTCCAAACCAACTCATTAGCCGATTATGAAAAACTGAAAACCTATTGTACACAGCAAAACTATCAATTTGCTACTGAGATTCCCAAAAAAGATAAACCGTTCAAAGTGGTATTAAGAAAACTTCCAATCGACACGCCTACCAATGACATCCTACAAGATTTAAAAGATCAAAACTTCCCAGCCATAGAAGTTGCACAAATGTATGGTCGTGACAAAGAAACCAGAGAGAAAATCCCACATCCACTCTTCTTAGTTACTCTACAAAGGAGAAATGATAATCAGACCATATTCAAAATGGAATATCTGTTAAGCTACCGCGTGGCAGTTGAGACATATCGACCACCGGAACTCTTACAGTGTTTTAGATGTCAAAAGGTTGGTCACTCAATGAAAACGTGCTTTTGCGACCCTAAATGTGTCAAATGCGGTGCAGCTCATCTGACCAGTGAATGTTTGAAAACTAGAGACACTCCAGCACACTGTGCAAATTGCAATGGGAATCACCCGGCCAACTATCGAGGTTGTAGAGTACTCAAACATGCTCTTGAACTACGTCGCGCCAATAAGAACAATGAGCAAGCTAAGTCCTTGAAAACCTCTACAAATTCAAATACAAAGGATCAAGAAAAATCTGCACCAACAAATACCAATTCCAATCAACATTCCTCATATGCCAAAACCATCTCAGACAGCAAGACTCAAAATATTAACACCTCTAAGACCAAACCTAACCGTGAAGATCAACAGTCAAATACCACTAACAAATTTCAATCAAACACCAATACAAATTCTGGAAAGGGAGCCTCTATTCGGGAAGTATTTCAGGTCATAAAGGAAGTCTTTCAAGGACTTAACTTAATGCACATATTCACCAGAATTCATCAAGGTTTAGCGCGCATTCAAAGTGCTGAAGACCAATATACAAAATTAGCAATCATTTTCGAAATCATCTTCAGTGCTCTTGATGATGGATCGGAATAAATCCACAATAACTAGACATATCAAAGTCTCTTTCTGGAATGCCGACGGTGTCTTTGAACAAAAACAAGAACTTAAATACTTTCTAAAGGAACAACACATTGATATACTACTGCTAAACGAAAGTCATTTAAAAAATCATCATATTTTTAAAATCTCCAATTACCAAATCATTCGAACCGATCGACCGGGTAGGAAAGGTGGTACAGCAGTTATTTTTAAAAATCATCTTCCAGCACAGCAAATTGATCTTCCACCTCTTCATTCACTCGAAGCTACTGGAATTCGTCTTTATTCACAAAACCTTCAAATCATACTTATTGCTATATACAAACCTCCTGATATTCCACTAATCCCAGATGACATTAGAAAACTCAATGCACTTGGTCAACATGTAATTCTCGCAGGTGATATCAACTGTAAGCACCAACATTGGAACTCACGAATCCGGAATACGTCTGGTACAATTCTTTATGAGGCCTTACCAACATTAGATGTATATCCAGTTTCAACCACTGAACCTACATTTTTTCCTAGAAA
Organism: Lepisma saccharinum; assembly: GCA_022664845.1. Taxonomy (NCBI): domain Eukaryota; kingdom Metazoa; phylum Arthropoda; class Insecta; order Zygentoma; family Lepismatidae; genus Lepisma; species Lepisma saccharinum. The sequence continues at coordinate 9,227 of JAGDQP010033838.1, read as the reverse complement.
TGGTGGTCGACCAGACATACTGGACATAGCACTTGTTAAGGGAATACAAATAACTGACGGACCGTATGCAATAATTGCACTGGAATCTGATCATATACCTGTCTGCTTATGTATTCATCATCTTCAATCGCTGGACTCCTATCAATTGCCACTCATCTACACAACGGATTGGGACAATTATACAGCAATGTTAGCACGAACCACTGATTGCAATATGCCTTTAAATTCTCCTGATGACATAAATAACGCAGTTGATCTCATTACAGCAAACTTCAAATCTGCTTTATTTCTAACAACTAGAGCTACCAGGAAAGTATCTGATCGACTTGAACCTACACCGGAAGATCTGCGAACTTACATACTCATCCTTATGAAACGCTGGGCTCGAAGAAAATGGCAACAGACCAGAAACCCCCAATTCAAAACCATTTGGAATAATCTCAAAAAACGAATACGCAAAAGACTCCAGCGACAAGTCTCCCATTTCTGGTCCAATAAATTACAGACACTTACTCAGCCAAATCACGAGTTCTGGGCACTCACTAAATCGCTGACAAAATTGGATGGAACTAAATCAAACAGACCGCTTCACGGAACTAGAGGCCTAGTATACAATAATTTAGATAAAGCAGAAGTTTTTGCCGAACAACTACAAATTCAATTTAGCTTAAATCCTGAACCATATGACGAAGACACCATCCACCTGGTCCATCAACATCTAAATAACTTACATTTAAATTTACCATTCGATCCTGCATCTCTAATTACTCCTCGAGAGGTTCAACGTACTATTCGGAAAATGCGTGGAAGAAGTGCTGCGGGTCCAGATAAAATCTCTGCAATGGCGCTAAAACACATTCCAAGAAAGATGCTAGTCCTATTGACTCGTATCTTTAATGCAATGCTCCAGCAGAGCCATTTTCCACCACAATGGAAAATAGCTAAGGTCATTATGATCCCCAAAGTGGGTAAAGATCCCTTATATCCACAAAATCACCGCCCCATCAGTCTTCTGTCTGTTATCAGCAAATTATTTGAACGCCTTCTAAAAACTCGCTTATATAACTTTGTTCAGGATCACAATCTTTTTCCATCACATCAGTTTGGGTTCAGACCTCAGTTTGACACTGTTGCTCAACTTGTCCGCACTGTGGAAGAAATCACACTTCAATTTAACAGACGAAGTCACATCTTCGGCATTTTTCTGGATACTTCCAAGGCATTTGACAAGGTGTGGCACCAAGGTCTATTATATAAATTACACATACAGGGATTTCAGCACCAATATATTCGGATAATTAAGTCATATCTACATCGTCGATCTTTCTTCGTCTCCCATCATGGTAGCCAATCTCAAGAATACCCAATTGAATCTGGAGTACCACAAGGATCTGTTCTGGCGCCCATTCTCTACAATTTATATACTGCAGATGTACCTATGCATCCACACACCAAAATAGCTACTTTTGCCGATGACATAGCTATCTTCGCATCCTCACATCACATAGACTTTGCCTTACGCTACGCTCAAGAGCACCTAAATTTAATGGAGATTTGGTCTACTAAATGGCGACTAAAAACTAATCCGGACAAAACTTCTGTGGTTCATTTCACCAAATGACGTGGCAACCCGCAGCATCAACTTACTCTGTTTGGTACTCAACTTCCTTACAGTTCAAGTGCAACTTACCTAGGAGTCGAACTTGATCGTCGACTCACCTTTCGTCAACATATTCAAAACACAGCCAGCAAATCCACAAGACGCACGTGTTCACTATATCCGATACTTAACAATAAGAATGGACTTTCCATGAAATCTAGACTTCATGTCTACAACATGATGATTCGACCGAAACTAACTTATGCAGCGCCAGCATGGAAGCATTCTGCAAAATCAACTCAAATACAACTCCAGAGAGTACAAAATAGAGCTGCTCGAATGATTACAGGACATCCACGTGACACATCAATAGCTCAGTTACACGAAGATCTGGATATTCCTCTTCTGAAAGATGTTATCGCCTCACATTGCCGATCCTTCTGGCACAGAATGTCACAATCGCCACATGCTATCCTACAAAACTTAGGCACTGTTCAACCTCCAAGACTAACCCACAAAATGCCACATCCTACATAACCCAACTCATATACATCAATTTTTCTTGAAGCCCAACAACTAGCCTGACTGCCGATTATTTAACATCTTGCCTCGCTGACCTTTGATTCTTTTTAGAGTTGCGACAGTTGCACTCTATTAAAACAAATACGTAAATTCATTCCCGCCATTTCAACTCAAATAGAAGGCATGGGCTCACGCCCGGAACTTCATACATTCACACGCCATATTTTTCCTTCCTTCCTTCTTCATTAACTCGCTGAAATACACGTGGAACTTGTGTACAACTGAAATAGCTGGGTACAACTTTGATATATTGCGTCATCATTTGTCGAGATATGACGTCATCTGCTGTGATGGCGCTCCATGTTTAGGTGCCTGTAGCTCTCAAATTACGAACGTTACGAGATATCTTTAAAAGGAACATCTGTCTTTGTTTCTCCCCTGAGGAATTCAGATTGATATTAATAACCATAATTTTGCAACATTCTGTAAATAATAAATATTTGTATAGAATATATTACGTAATAAGGATTAAAACATACCAGCTGTGTAAATATGAAACCGGAATTTGTGCATAGACGGCGTTAGCTGTTACTGTGGTTACCGTAAAACTGCGTCCTAGGCGCCACTTGCTTGTTTTCACTGTTGATAACGATGTGCAACTCACAACAGACAAGTTTTATGTCATAGTGTAGTGTTTAATAGCGTTGGACATGGCGCAATTTGTACTTACAAACTACGATGTCCGGACAGCATTGAATTTGTGTTACCATTTGAAGAAAACTGCTGCAGAATCGCATCGCATCGCATGCTTGTCGAAGCTTATGGTGATCATGCTCTTGGTAAGTCACAGTGCTATGCGTGGTTTAAAAAATTTAAAAGTGGTGATTTTGACGTGAGAAACGAAGAATGTGGAAGACCACCAAAAAAGTTTGCGGACAGCGAATTGCAAGCTTTGTTGGATGAGGATGACGCTGAAACGCAACAACAACTCGCGGATCAATTAAATGTGACACGAGAATCAGTTTCCATACGTTTAAAAGTCATGGGCAAGATTCAGAAGGTGGGAAAATGGGCGGCATTGACTGAACGAGAGCAGAAAAACCGAAAAAACACTTGCGAAATTCTGCTCGCCAGGTACAAAAGGAAATCATTTCTCCATCTAATTGTGACTGGTGACGAAAAGTGGATCTATTTCGAGAATCCTAAGCGTAAAATATCATGGTTAACTCCAGGAGAACCGGCGACATCGACTGCAAGACCAAATCGCTATGGACGGAAGACAATGCTTTGTGTTTGGTGGGATCAGAAGGGAGTGATCTATTATGAACTGCTGAAACCTGGCGAAACCGTTAATACCCAACATTACCGACAACAAATGATCGATTTGCATCAAACTTTGCGTGAAAAACGACCAGAATATGACCAAAGACAACATAAAGTGATTGTGCTTCACGTTAATGCACCCTCACACACAGCAAAACCGGTCAAGGAAACGATTGCGACGTTTGGCTAGGAAATCCTTCCGCATGCGGCTTACTCACCAGACTTGGCGTCTTCCAATTTTCACTTATTTGCATCCATGGGACACGCAATTGCTGACCAGCGCTTCACATCTTACGAAAATAGCTTGATGACTGGTTTGCAGCACAAGAGGCATAGCATTTTCGTCTGGCATCCACATATTGCCGGAACGATGGCATAAATGTATCGCTAGCGATGGCCAGTACTTCGAATAAAATAGTTCTTAGCATTGTCATTCAATCACTGTGTCTTTTCTGTATATAAATTCCGGTTTCATATTTACGCACCTGGTACTTGTTTGTTGTGACATTACGCAAACCACCGTATCAATGCTGATGATTTTTGCATGCCAATATAACCACAATATGTAAAGACCTTTCTTGATAGCACAATTCACACAAGGGGCACGTCACATAGGCGTGTTCGGAAATCCAAAGTGAATTCCGGAATTCGGAACTACTTGGATTCCGGAATTCCGACTTTTTCGAAATTCCGGATTTTCTCAGAATTCCGACTTTTTCGAAATTCCGGATTTTCTCAGAATTCCGACTTTTTCGAAATTCCGGCATTTCTCGGAATTCCGACTTTTTCGAAATTCCGGAATTTCTCGTAATTCCGACTTTTTTGAAATTCCGGAATTTCTCGGAATTCCGAATATTTTGAAATTCCGGAATTTCTCGGATTCCGACTTTTTCAAAATTCAGGAATTCCGACTTTCCGAAATTCCAAGATTACGATTTATCGGAATTCCAAGTTTTTCGAAATTCCGGAATTCGGAACTACTTGGATCCCGGAATTCCGACTTTCCGAACTTCCAAGATTACGATTTCGACTTTCCGAAATATCAAGATTACGGTTTATCGGAATTCCGACTTTCCGAAATTCTGACTTCCTAAATTCCTCATTGGTAAAACGCTCACCTCTAACAATAGCAATAACATATGAAAATCGTATCATATCCCGTCTTACCCCATGTGCAAATAACCGCCGATTGAGGTATTCGTGTGGTCTGAGGCGTTAGTGTTCGATTATTATCGGATTGCCGTATCACAAAGTCAGTCTGGCAATTTGGGCCAAGTCAGGTCACTCCGGTCAAGAGCGGACCACCGGGTCAATTGGATTAGTTTGCGGACCAGATTACTGGGTTGTCTATGTCCGGATCAGTTGCCGGGTCACCAAAAGTTGCCTGGTTTCATCTCTGCGGTTATATTTCCATCAGCAGCCTGTCTTGACAGAGGTTTTTCTCCAGGGATTTTTTTCAGTCACAACAGGCAAATGCCTACAAACTACGTCCTGGCTGACTACTTTCCAGCATCCTCTTCCCAACCCTATTTCGGCCTGAGCCTGAGATGCTTAAAGACCATAAAATAATTCAAAATATTTATTCAGCAATGCACTGTGATGTTCAAATGAGAAAACTATTGCCTAAATGTCCGTTTCCACAATCATCATATCCCTGAATTCATATTTCTTTGCTAAAACAAATATTGTACATAATCTTCTTCGTGAGCACGAGCAGTGTGTTAGAAGTTGAATGGTAAGATAGTTGTTGATATTGCAATTCGATAATGCCGTGCCATCTACAGTTTAAGCAAAAAACTATTTAGCGAGTAAGTCAGCAAACCCAAGCTCTGATAGTTCCCCAACGTCAAGTGTGTGTTGTAGTATTGGTTTCCAAGAAGCAATCGATGTTCCAGACTACAGTAGTGCTGTATCTGCTGTTCTGTTTGGTTTTGATACAATGTGAAATGTCATGCAAGATCGACAACAAAAAGATGGATGAAGAGAAAATGTCGATTGAGGAAAGTTGTTCACGCAGACAGACCAAACGCAGCTCGACAATTAGCACCGCCACAACCACGGAGTCCACTGGATTTGAGCCTTATAACATAATCAATGTGCCTACCAAGTGTCCACCTGATCAAATGCCCGATATCAATGGGGAATGCAGAACTGTGTTTGATTGAAGGTAAGCATATTTTAATTAATTACAACTGTAGTTTTCAACATGACTGATTAAAATATCTATTCACTTAGAAGACTAGCCTCAGCTTCGTAATGTAGCACAAACCTTATTGTCAGTCCGAAAAAAAATCTAATTTTACCCATTATTATTGAATGACCAATAGTTTCTTTGAAAATTTCCGAAGCACGTCGATTTGAGTTTATTAAGGGGCGCACAATTATGTTAAACTTAAGTATGCCACCCAATTCTCGTAGGTCTAGTGGCAAAAATTTGTTCTCTTCAACGACTATATAAATCAATTAACACGTTGTTTATCTTTTGATCTTGAAAAAAAAAATATTTTGGAATTTTGTTTGCAGACTATGGACTGAAGATCTAAAATTTTGAAATTGAATTTTATTTATGGCCTTTAGGCATCTACGGCTCACGCCGGGATAGTGTAGGAAAGAATGCGGGAAAGTGTAGGCCGGGGCCACTGTTCAAGGTGCCATTCCGGCATTCACCTGCTGTGAAAGAAAACACCCTGGATGTTCAGCCGCTGGGATCGAACCCACGACCTCTCGAATAAGACAATGATTTACCCTATGAAACATTATGAATACCCTCCGCTACCAACGTGGCAGTAAAAGAAAACTCTTGGGATCGTCCCTGTGATCAATTTAAACATGCTGCTTCATGCAGAGAACGTATAATGGGATAAGTCATAGCCTCCATTATCAATTTTCAGTCCAATCTCGCTTTCTGATGGACGGTTCTGTAATATTAAAAAAAAATGATATTTTGGCAAAAAAATAAAACATTTTATAAACTGTGTGTCATTTGATGCACATTGCTATTTAATATTTTGCCACTAGACCACCGGAAATATAGAGCAGCGCGATTAAATTTAGTAATCACAGTAATGTTTCCAGGAGTTTTTTCTACAGTTAAGGGCATTCATAAATATGTTTATAATATGTAACACTTCCAACGCAACTTTTCGCCAATTATTCATTGGAGTTCCAAAATAGCATCAGTTTCTAGAGCATTCTCTTCGCATTTGGGAAAACCTAGGTTCAATACCACCTGTCGACTGCCTGAAGTGTATCCAGGGTTTTCTTGTCACACCAGGCAAATGTTGGCATGGCATTCTCAACTTAGGCCCTGGCCGATTCCTTACTGCAAACAGCAACATTTCCCTTGCTCTATCATGGCCTGAGCCATAGATGCTTAAAGGCCATAAATAAAACTCCCAAGGACATAAAAAGAGTACCAATTGCGATTCAAGCTCAAATAGACAGACGGAATGACAGACACACTTCTCAATCATTTGTGAAAATTCTGTGATTGGGCTAAAAAAAAGTCATAACTTTTGAACCTCTTCACCGATTTTGACGTGTAATACAAACACCGTTTGAAAGTTATTAAAACGTAGATTACGATCATGAAGTTTTGACTACCGTTCTTCATGATATTTGAGACAAAAATACTGTACTAACATTGCTTGTATATCGATATCGGTGACAAGATTTGTTAAATTTGAATCAGATGGTGTTTTTAAAAAAGGCCAAACTACAATAACCCCACGAAAGTTACATAGAGGTTGTTTTTTTTGGGGAGGGGGATAAATGTAGTTTCCTATTCGATACGAAATATCTTTTAAAATTTCTTGGGCACACATGAGTGGCTTATTCACTTGTCTGCCTAAAATAAGAGTACATATATGATAGGCCTAGATTCTCGTCGGGTTTGTGTTGCATGTAACGGAACTTCTAGTGGGGTATATTGTATAGCGATTGTTATTCATAATTCTGAAACTAGTTGTTTTTAGGTAGATTTCGAAGAAAAATATACCTATTGAGATCGATACGATATGAAAGTGTATATACTGTGTATATATATATATATATATATATATATATATATATATATATTAACACGCTAGCGGCCATAATTTTGAAGATATTTGAACCAAATTTTTATATGTTGTTTCTAGGCTTAATAGCTCGGTTAAGTTCGTTAATGAACAAAATCGGTCGCCATCTTGGATCCAAGATGGCCGCCGAACCCATTGTTGTATAGAATACACAGCCTAAACCGCTGGGGCTATTGAAATCAAATTTCGCATAAAGGTACAACATCACTTTTTGATTACGAAATGTTATCTAATGAGTTCAAAGACGCCATCTTGGATCCACAATGGCGGACCTAAAAAAACATTTTCCACGTCGTTTGAGCTAGAGATACGGAATTTGGCATAAAGGTGCATTATGACGAGTAGTTTAGGGAAATATTACAACATTTGGGGAAAGTCGCCATCTTGGATCCAAAATGACCGCCCAAAATCAAATTTTGCACACCGTTTGAGCTGGATAAATGAAATTTTACTTGAAGTTGTACCGTCACAATTAGGTCACGACAATATAAGAAAACTTTTAAAAAATCGTCAACTTGAATCCAAAATGGCAGCCCCAAAAACCCAATTTCCGAATCATTGAAGGCAGAGAAACGAAATTTTCTTTGAAGGCGTATGACCAAGAGTACGTTATAATAAATGGGGCAAACCTTCCTTTTGGGGGCGCAGCCCCCCCGTGGGAGGGTACAGATGGATACCATGGTGGTGTAATGCTGCAGTGAGATTTTGGTTAAGATAAAGGAGGCGCATCCTCTCAAAAGCACTGAAGTTGGGGGCGAACCACCTACGGGGGTCTGGGGGCAGCGCTCCAAGCGAAACAGAGAGAGTATGTATATATATATATATATATATATATATATATATATCATCATATTCAGTATATATAAAATGTCTTGTGAGGTATCGTTGAACAGCTCTTGATGAATAATCTACAAAACAATAAATAGTTTCTCGATAGCTCTCATATAAGGTGAGATTTTAATTTTTGAAAATAAAAAAAAAACTTCGAGATCTACCTCAGCCTGTAGGCCTACCGAAAGGGATTTTTTTTTTCATTGAAATGAACATTTTGAAGCGTACAGTTATTCATGACCATCTCTTTCCTGCAGTTTCAAATAGACATTTTAAAAAGTTAATTTGACGTCTGCATCTGGTAGAGTCGCAGTGGAACTGTAAGCACTTTATATCAGATCTATAAGAAGTGTTATCTTCAGTCTTTGCTATACTATATACACTTTTCATTCCGAAAAATGTCCGGTACTAGTACCTCAGTGGCATCAGTACAAAGAGTACACAATTACGCAATTAGTTATCAAAACAAACTTTTTTTTTTGTCCCTTTTGCGTTCATTCATTGCTGAAGACGCCTTTTTTTAATAAGTTTGAAAATCAAAGTAGAATAGAATTTCTATATATTGTGTAGCTTACCCCATATTTTAAATTTTAGATATCTATTTATCTTAGTAGAAAGATTGGTGTTGCAAGTAGGCCTATTCTGAAAACTTTTTCTTGAAACTCACGTAAAGATAATACAGTGGAACCTCGATATATCGAACCTCAAGGGGAACGAGAAAACTTCGAATTATCGAGGATTTCGATATACCGAGGTTCGATTTATCGAGATGATTTCTGACTGCGATATATAGAGGTTCACAACAACAGAAACAACGGTAACTGGATGCGTTTCTCATCACTAATTTGATGCAATTAAAGGGTACTATATAT
>JAGDQP010033837.1:0-20462 GCA_022664845.1 Lepisma saccharinum | reverse complement strand
TAGCGTTGCTGAGTACGAATTGAGGGGTCTCGGGTTCGATTCCCGGCGATGCCAAGGATTTTTTCTAAGGCGTGGTGCCCACTCAGCATCGTGATGCAATTGGGGAGCTGCTATGAATAAAATGTAGTGGCGATCAGAGTGAGAGCTCAAGGTCTCTTCTCCCAACCCGTCTGATCAGCGTGGGGGCAGTAAACCAATCTCCTCAGTCCGGGGAGAGGCTTCATCCGGTATTTTATCGAATATGGCTGTGATTTATATGAAACAAATTGTAAAATATTAATTTATTTACTGAGTCTTGAATCGCATTAAACTGTTCTAGTTTAGTTAAGGAAGCGTTATCTTCCATAATGAAACCAGTTTGGATAACTTGCCTCAGGCAAGCTCAATCAGTTCCTCAGTTGGGACTAAGTTTTGCGAACGCACTCTTCTGTAAAGATATACTTCCTCAGTTGGGAATTTTTCATAGTACTTCCTCAGTTAGGACTTCCTCAGTTGGGACAACACCCTCCTCACACACTCCTTTTTTTGCTTCTTTCTTTCGACTCCATAAAGCGCCTGAAATGTTAATGTCTTAATAACAAGCAGCTTGCTTTTTTTTTTTTTACTTTACCTTGAACTTAATTTAGGGAGCCTCGGATTTTATACCATTTGCTATGCTCTTGGCAAAAGTATTATTTTCAAGATGCCTGATTTGAATAAAAAAAATCCATTCAATTTAAATGTGGTTTGCTCTTATACTGTGACGGAAAGATTGTTATTAAATCAATAGGAATCAATACCCATGTGTATCTAGTTATCTTCAATAGTAGTTGCTGTAGAAGTGTGAAGGAATAATTGTGCCAAATCAGTCACACCAACTAATCTCCATTAGTGTCAACAAGTTCGTTCCTAGTACCGTTCAGTGAGTTACTCTAAATCCCTTCGTCTCTCAAGTTTCATTTTAGGTTTGATGCAACAAATTAGACAGTTCCACTTCTTATTGAATAGTTGATCACATTTTTAAGCTCGGTTCAACAGTTCACTCACTACTCACAAAATGCATGGCTCACTATGCGCTTGTTTCATTTGTCATTTGATATTTGAATCAACACCGTTAAGTTCTGAAATTAGTATGAAACATACAAACCAAGTTTTCACTTACTTTTTCACTAATCATATGTTTATCTGTTTACCTAGAATCAACCATAAATCAAATTAAACAAGATTTTGATCAATCCGATTAACCTTATAGCAGGTGATAAGAGTCAAATTTCAATGGCTTTACTGTTCAATCATAGGGTATCTAGTTACTGGTTATTAGACATCTGGTTACTTACTACTAGCGAACTCCTTAAATCAAGTTTCATTACTTTTGTCGTTAATTAGATATCTAGTTACTTACTCCCATGTAGAAATTTCAGAAAGTGATACTCTTGTTGAATCTATTTTTTCAAAAAACAAAAGATTCTCGACTCCAGAAGTCAAGGGATACAAGTGACATTGGGCGCATTCATCGGGACTAAGGTAGTACTAAGCGCTGAGAGAGCACTTGAATCTTATTGGTTTGCTTATAAGTAGCAACCAGTACTATTAAAATGCTCTCTTAGCGCTTAGTGCTACCTTTGTCCCGTGAATGCGCCCATTGACGAAAAAAAGGTTGAGGTAATTTTTCATATATAACCCGAAATATACAGTATGTGACACAAAATTGTTATATTTTGTGTCACATATATATTTCGAGTTATATATGAAAGATTATCTCGAACATTTTTTTATTCGTCAATGTTGTCTTCCGAAATCGACAAATTAGTATACTGCATAGTTCGAAGGGCAGAAAGCGAATTACAGTTTCATGAGGCATAATTAAGTGTCTGCAAAGTTTTATAATTAAAAATGTGACACGCGAGAAATTAATCAAGGCGAAAATAGCAGTCGAAAGTAGCATTTACTAACAGGAAGAAGCTTTTCCATGAACCGATGGGGAAAAGATTGAGTAAATGATTTAAGTGAAGTGTAATGTTATATAAAGCTGGAACATGGACTCTACAAAAGGATAAAGAAAGAACACAAAATGTCAGCATACGTAATTAGGAGTACTAAAGAGAGACGGACAATACTTGAGTGAACGAAGAAAAAAAAATGAAACTGGTTAGGACATTGTATACGGAAGGATTGCATGATAAAGGATGGAATTGATGGTGTGCTTAAGAGGGAAAAAGGAAGAAGAAAAATGTGGTTTGCAACATCTGTGAATGTAATGGGAAACATGACTTGTACGCTAAGCAAAGGCAAGAGCAAGATTGTGCCTATCGCTTTCAGAAGATCACTACTGATGACAGTAATTCTTCTGTTGCCAGGGACATATTTAGGAGTTGGTCCGGGGGTTTTATGAAAAAATAGTATAACTTCAGGGGTAATTATATATATGCAATAGACATTTCATGGCCCGACACACCTTGGATTCCCCCACCGGAATCCCTTGGACGCCTCCCAAAACCAACTTCTGGATACATGCCTCTCTGTTGGGGAAGATTACCAAACATGTAAAATTAATATTAGTTTGTTACTGCGGCGATGAACTTGCTAGTTCCATAAGCCATAGAGTTAGTTAGTTAGTTCTAGTGTTGTGTTGTTACCTAAACATGATTTATGAATGAAGTGATTGAATTGAAGGACTCAGCGTAACCCACTTCTCGGTAGAGCCGGAAATTATGCTCTGCAATGAACGTCAGTCCTAGACACAAGACGCCAGTATAAGTTGAAAATAAAATAAAGTAAATTATGAGGCTAATATTCAGAAAATAAATTAAAAATAAATGTTATACCCTCAAAGGAATCCTTTAATATCCCCAGAAAAACACTTCTAAGATGTTCCCAAAACAATACAATTCATCGTAGCTTAGCAATCGGAAGAACCTAGGTTCAAAATAGGCCCTGGCTGATAACCGTTTCATATTCTCCTCTTTATCCTATCCTAAAGCTGCCTAAAGACTATAAGTTAATTATATTCCATTCAATTCTGAAGAATATGAATACGCAGTTACATGCTACCACATTCCTGTATTACTAATGGAATATTCCCAGTATATGCTGAAAATAGCGATGATAGTAATAAACATACTTATTTAATAAAAATTGCTATGGGTTTCTCAAAAGGAGCACCCTAACAGAACTACTGCTGCTGTTTCCAAGTACAATTCCAGGAATGAAGCGCAAAGAATAAAAAAAAAACGCATTATGAGGTAACTATATAGCCATTTCCCTCGCTAATTAACCTTTGACTACCAACAGCTCCTCCAACAGTTCATTTAGCCACCGAAACCTAAGTTCCTCAACGTTGCTTACTAGGCCAATCATCGTTTCGTTACAGAACATTTAGCCCATTATATGATAACCCCATATTATCGTCTGTTTTTCGCGATGTCGGCGCGGGCCGGCCGGCTGGCACAAGGTAATTTTTGTGTGCGTATTTTTTTCTTCTTTTTTCTTCTCTCATATATTAAGCATTCAGCACCTTTCCTTCTATTCAGCAACTCCGGCTCATGTATAATGTAATACATAAAATAACAGCAAACAAGAACTCATATATAGGAAAATATAGTCTTGAAACTAACTGTGACCCAGAGGCTGATATAATTAGTTGTTATTACGCAATTTCCAATTTTTTGACCACCTTGGAGGTATTCTTATAATTTTAAAATGTTGTGTTCTGTAATTTAATGAAAGGAACACATAAAAGTTCAATTAGGTGTACAACGACCGACCAAATTTACAGAATTACAGGGTATCATTGTCATTAGTTTCTTTCAAAATAAAATAAAATCCTGCTGGGACATGACATCTTCTTTCAGCAATGGTGTGGCTATCATTATGAAAGAATGCATAACAAAAAATATTGTGATTTTGTAGGGAATACATCTTCTGCCAATAATGGAACTCTCTCAACGATGTTCCTTTGAAAATGTGAAAAGTTCATGTACACATTTTCCAAAGTTATCAGTTAGGTGTTTTGATGTGCGAAGTGTTGTAATTTAAACATCAAAAATTATATCTTCGGCCAAAAATGAAAGTCTCTCGGTTAGGTAACCAATCTGACCTTTCATTTCTCAGAACAGGAGTTACCTTGAGGATTATGTTGTTGTCCTTATGAATATGAAAAACTCGTCTGTTCTTTACTTTGGGTAATGAAGAAATGATTCTATGCAATATTTTGTAATTCAACGAACAACAATATACGGTTATCGTTGATGTTTGAATTTCGATCATACAACTAACTGTATGAGACTGCATTGCCATCTGACGCAAGAGATTCACACTATTTTGATAGTACCACTTTATAGCGGAAAAACGTTGGATACGAACCCCCAAAAAGTTGATGCTCTTTCGAAAGAGTTTTTCATTGGTTTCTCTATAACACCCGACAAATACCGAGGTGATATCTTGAAATGAGCCCAGGACCACAATATATCCTTTTTTTTCTCTAGCAGATAGGGTGGTAGGTAGCTTTAAAATGTGGTAAGTTGTACAGTTTTACTAGATGTTGTACAGGGTGCGCCAGGGAAATGGGAGATTATGAAACCACGGTCATATTCAGTAAACGAATTAATATGTTATTTACAAATATATATATAATGTACACTCAGATTAATAGAAAATGTATCCCATGCGATAGGAATAGGTGGTCAACAAACTTTTCATCTGCGTCATGTCATGTATAATGCCAATCACTGACTTCATAGACTTACAATGAAGGATAAATTACCATACCATTCGGCGAAGAAAATTAAGTTCAGACATAAAAGAATCAAAGAGACTGCTCATTAAAAACAAATATATTTCCTTAATTTCCCACCCCTCTGGTCTTGAAACTATTTTTTAGCCCTTACAAAGCCTTAAAACTATACGGACAGCAAGGTTTTATGCTTTTCTATTGCCATGGGAGAGAGAGAATACGAAATACAACGGCTAGAGTTTGTATAGAAGGCACCAATCCGGCATTCGCCTGGTGGAATAACAAAATTCCTGGAAAACCCAAATGCAGGTAGTTGGTGAGAAGGAAACTCGAATCCATGTCGCCTTTTAAGTTCTTATCTCCTCTGGTTTTCTCAATAAATCGCTGAAAATTTTTATAGACTTTTGAGGAAAGACTTTTAATATACTAGGAATTCTTTACGACAAAATAATAATCCCACACTTTACAAAAGTATTGATGGAATTGACGATGTGCATTAGACAGGAATATAAATCTGCAAACCGCTGTACCGAGCGGCCGTAGCTCAGTTGGTAGTCCCTTTGGCTTTGCATTCGGGAAGTCCTGAGCTCGACATCAGCTGCCAACCACCCTAATTGAAGTTTTTCTCCAGGGTTTTTCCTCAGTTACGCAAGGCAAATGCCGGGATTGTGCCTTCAAATTAGGTCCAGGCCACTTCCTTCCCGGATTTTCTCTCCTACCTCTTACTCTATCCCGATCAAAGCCATAAATATTTAAAGGCCATATGTAAATTCAATTCTTTCCAATTCGCTGTACCCCTAAATCATAAATTTTTGCTCAAATACATTCCCAGGATGGGAGACGCCGTAGCGCGTCTGATTGCGAATCGGGCGGCTTGGGTTTTCTTCAATTGCTTCTATCCCTGACGTTCTGAGGTACACTCAGCCTCTTATCAAATTGAGTATCAGTGTTCTTGGTACTAGTGGTTATGTTGGGTAAAGGTGGTCGAATGTTGTACTTGACCACCCCAGCCGGCTGCGTTCAGTAGCTAGAGAATATGTGGAGCGCAATCTCAACATCATCCCCCATGCTCGTTCACGGCGTGTCACCATCGCACAGGGGATAGATACTGTCATTTGTAACGATACTGCACTAACTTTAGGTGCCTTAAGCTCCTAAATTATACATTTTCTGAAAACATTTGACGTAATGAATTGTCATGCTTGTACTCTGGAGAAAACTTTTGTGAAATATATTTTTGGAACGTTCTGTACATACAAACACAAACATGCAGAGATAAAAAAAAATAGAGAAAGAGGAAGAGCGAAGGAAAATAATATAAAACAGCAGCAAAGAGAACGAAGTTACTGAAAATTTTCCGGATATGATTTATATCGGGCAGTTCTACTATCTTCCTCTTCCATTTTCCTTTTCTATAACGTTTCTACCTACTATTTGCAATTCTTCTTTTCTGGGGGTCTCTTTCTTTTCTGTCATTATATTCTTCTCTTATTTCCTTTCCTCTCTCTCTCTCTCTTCCTTTTAAACATTATTCTATTTTTTCTTCAACTTCTCTTTCCACCGAACCCAACAATCTTCTTCTTTCTTTATATATCACAGTTAATACTTCTTTTCTGATCCTAGCACGTGAGTTACAACCATGTATAATTTTTATGATTTTCCCTTCTCGCATCTTCTTTACAGTATCTGAAAGACACGAATTTTCTTTGATTTTTTTAGTGGCGGGCAGGCGGGTGAAGGGGGATCGTTGTTAGAATCTGGCGAATATTTTTTTTTTATATATATCTAAGCCTTTACTTTTGTAAAGACGCGAGCACAAGTGATATATTCAAGAAGGAACGTGGCATGCGTAATGTTCTAGAAGGAAAGAAAATGGTTACTAGAGGGTTGAGAAGAGACGATAGTATTGTTCTAGGGATGAAGGAGGGGTGGAAATGATAATAATAATAATAATAGGAAAGAGACAAGCACCAGGCCAGGAAGAAACGGTACGTATAATGTCCCCTCCCCCCGCTGAAATAAGAACAATAATACGGTTCTTCCGTATCGTTCATCCTGAAATTTCTTTTTTGTTTGCTTTCTGAGCCACCCTTTCATGCCACTTTTGCACACAAAACACATATCTTTTCTGATTCTACCCCCTGTTTTTCTTTCGCCTTGGCTCACGCAAGAATCCCCCCCCCCCCCGAGTTTTTTGGTTCTAACCCAGAACCTCCATATTAACATAATTTTGCAATCTAAACCTTCTTCAGTGGCCTCCTTTGGTGTGCGCGTGCAGTCAGAAGACGGAAACGTAAAACACGGGTTAGGTAGCAGACACCGTGCAGAATACATATTCTTTTTTTTGTGTGTGTGTAAGGGGGGGGGGGGCTCTATCCCTCTTGTCTCTACATGACTACCTTGTGTGATATGTCGCTTCTTAGTTTCTTTTCTCTACATAGTATAGCTTTGGCACATATCCACATTGACGTCTTCCTGGTTTGGCTTCCTTCTTCCTTGTTCCTCAGTCAAAAAAAAAATCCCCTTTTTTATTCACCCCCGTGCTAACTACTTCCCCTTCATCTCTCTCACCCGTCATCTTTCCGTCCTCCTCAATACAAACCCTTATTTCATTCCCCTTCTTTTTCCTATACTATATCTCTGAATTTTAGAGTGGTGGAAAGGGGACCGGGGTTTACGATGTATACAGTTGGAAATACCTTGACGCTATAGGTATGAAGGACGGCCGAGACAAGAATAGTGTCGGAACCAGCCCTTATGAAAATTCTTTTGTTAAAAACGTTCACCTCCTCCCATCTATTCCGGGATTCACCCCCTCCCGTTATACGTGGAGCAATTTTTCTATTACAGCGTTACCGTTCCGCAAAATTTTACATTCAAGATGAATGTCCAGAAGTTAGTATAAAGTCTCTCTCTTTTCTCTCTTTCTCTCTCTCTGATATGGAAACACACTGCTGTTGGACGTGACCGACTCACTCCACTTGCTATCCTATTTCCTAAATTTCATACAAAATTTTTTATTCTAACTTTATCTCCACCAAAAAAAAAAAAAATCTTCTCTTTTCTTGAATTTTCAATTCAGCTTTTGTTATGGTAAAATCGTTGCTTCAGTAACCGTTTGGGAATTTTGGAGGTTAGGTCAGGAAAAAAAATAAAAAAAGGAAACCAGAAGAATGAAGGAGGAAATTTGCAGAAAAGATTTATATAAAAGTAGGGAAACGGATTTTACAAAAACGGACCCAAAAGTTGCTTCCATCTCTCTTTCTCTCTCTCTCTCTCTCTCTCTCTACTATATGGACACATATGTGCGCATGTGTTTTGGAGGGAAGAAAGGTGTACATATTTCACTAACTTTGAGAAGTTTTCTCAAAAGAAATCAGGAATATTCTGACACCAAAGAAGCTTTTTATATTATAGAGTTATAGCCCAAATGTCAAGACCTTTGGGCGTAAATTTTTCCTTTTCATTTCAAAAGAAATTCAAGAAGCTGTCTCGCTTCTTTATTTCATTCACTTCGTTCAATACTTTTGCCACGTCTTCTAATATAACATGTGTAACAGTTTCGCTATTTTCTCCCCTCTTATGAAGCCTATTCACATACTATTATTTCCAATGTATATGTAAAGATACCACGCATGAAATTAAGAATTACTTCTGAGATGAGCAGAAGAAGGGTACGTGCTTTCTTACCAGAAAAAGAAAATGTTCGTGTGAGAATCACTTAATATCACCACTTTTAACCCTCATATATTAAAATGTATTCAATCGAAGATTTATAGCATAGTAATTCCATTAAATTTCTTTATATATATTAATATTAAATTCTATGCAACACTTTTATAAGCCTATATAAAGTAACGGTCATCTGATGGGAATTCTGGGTCTTATTTTTCAAAATGTCAAATATTGTACTCTTATATATTATCAACTTTTATGTTATAACGAATTTTTTCGTTCATTTCCATGTTTTGAGTTCGTCTACCATGCCCCTTTCACAATTCATGAATAATGTCCAGTTGTTGGAACATTTCAAATGGGCGAAGGTAAATCATGTTACGAAGAAAAATATATAAAGAAAAACTTCTTAGAATTGGAGAAGAAAAGATTAATGTAAAGCAACTATTTCCAACGAAAGATGGCAGCACTATCTCCGTATATGTCTAATATATTTTTTTCGTTGCACGAAATTTCAGTGCTGCTTCTACAAATTCAAGTCTTGAGAGTTCTAACTTTCAGGAAAGAAAGTTCATTACCAACTAAAGAGTTCGATCAATGCCCATTTTCTATTTTCGTTTTTCTTCATTGTTGAAATCGCTTGATTTTTGTTGTGAATATCAAAATCTATAACAATGAAGCTCTTTCAACAATGGACAAAAAAAGAAAATTAAAAATCGGTATTGATCCAACTCTTGAACTGGTTATGAACTTTCTTCCCTGAAAGTTAGAACTCTTTAGGCTTGAATTTGTAGAAACAACATTGACATTTCGTGCAATGATAAAAATAGATTAGACATATACGGAGGTAATGTTGCCATCTATTGTTGGAGATCGTTGCTTTACATTAACCTTAATAAATTCTGGCCCTAGTTTTTGTTCCCATAGGATATTATCTTTTGCTTCAGCTTTTTAGCTATAATGCTACTAAAGTTCATTGGCGTACCGAAGATGGAATGGCGATTGAGACAGAATCCAAAACAGAGAAAAAGGTTCAAATGCGAACACAAGTACCATTGAATCATGGGAATAAAGTTTCATACAAATTTCTTCGATCGTTTCCTCTCTTTCATCATTTTGATTTTTGAATCTTAACATCTGGATTTCATATAATAGGCTACATGCAGTGTCTCCTAAGTAGTCCGTCCTTATATACATCCGAATGTAGGCAATGTCTAAGCATCATCGGTTCATCTTTCACAGAAACATTCGGGATTTAAACCGGTCTCCGGAGTCTGGACAGAACGTCAATCATATGTTGTAATGTTACGCTTATTACATAAACATTTCTGGTTTTTTCCTGCATATCACCTCCACAATTTATATTAAGTAGTCTATGAACAAATAAATCGAGCGGTCCGGGTTCAAACCGCGGGCCAGGACGTTGGAGTCTTTTCTCGCAGTGTTCCCATGCCTGGTGCTCTGAGGTGCACTCAGCCTCCTATCAAATTGAGCATCAGAGTGTCCTTGGTACTCATCTGCACCTTGGGAAGGTAAAGGCTGTAGAAAGTGGGACTGACCACACCACCTTACTTCGTACCGTAGGTCGAAAATATGTGTACGCTACCTCAACATCCCTCATGCGTCGTTCACGACGCGTGTTTATCGCACAGGGGATAGCTTTACGTTTTTTTAATGAACAAATAAATAATGTATTAAACTTATTTGCTGTAGTCATGGAGGGTGATTATTTTATTGCTAACGAGATGGACCGTTTTGTTGACATTTAGTGCAGTAAGATTTTGCTATTACATTCATTTCCCTTTATTGAATTTATTTATTGCCTTTAGGCATCTCAGGCTCAGGCTATATTTTTTCCTTACTGATTTTGTGTTTAATTGTGTCTATAGATATTAAATGTGATTTTATTGCTGACATTCATGATATTATTTTATTGATTCAATATGATATTAATTATTATATCGCGATTTTTGTGCATGTTATATATAAAAGGTTCTAAACTACATTGTGCAGATGTAAATTCTATTCCATATTCATTTATCCATCCCAAATATCATAAAAGTCAAATGGTCCTTTAAGTCACCTGGCGGAAAGAGGCAGTGTGGCTGTCTAAAGGCCGAACTTACACATACAAGTAAATTGCGATTGCTGCTTAGATATATAGATTTATTCAAACTCTCTCGACAGGGCTGCTGCCAGAATTCTCAGTTTGGGGGGAGAGACAAAATTAGGATGGTATAAGCAGAGTTTTGCAGGGTTTCTATTGATT
Organism: Lepisma saccharinum; assembly: GCA_022664845.1. Lineage (NCBI taxonomy): Eukaryota > Metazoa > Arthropoda > Insecta > Zygentoma > Lepismatidae > Lepisma > Lepisma saccharinum. The sequence goes on along the minus strand of JAGDQP010033837.1, from coordinate 9,807 downwards.
TTTAACCGAAAATATTTTCTAAGTGTGGAGTGTGTACTCGACAATTTGGAGCGGTATATCCCCACCTTATTGAGGGTATGGCAAAATCCCTGCGCTCCCCTGTACTGACTTTATTGAGCTCAGAGACATATCTACCAGTGAACCTAGTAAGTATTTCGAAACCAGAAAGAAATGCGCAGATATTTATCTGTATGGTTCTCTGTAGTGTACGCTCGAAAAATATTTTCGAAAACAAATGTAACAGTGCCTCAAAATGTCACAAAGAAGAGGACATATATCATTAGAAGTTCATTTTTCAAAATTCGGGCGGAACCCGTGAATCAGCTCTACTTGTACAACTCTGCTTTGATTTTTTTTTTTTTTTTACTGTTAGAATTCGCCCCAAATGATCTTTTATCTAACGTGTGTTCCAACAAAAAGTTAGAACCTGATCTGAGAATAGCATAAGCAATCTGTTACTTCACCCAAAATCCAAAAGCTTATAAATTTCCCTTCGTCTTGACAATAGGGGAAAACAAGAATGTCTGTTTCGCCTACAACCTCCATATTCATGATAACATAAAGGGATTCTAATAAATATTGTTGGGAGCCCAGTAGCCGAAACTAAAAGGAAGGAACCATTACGGATCTATCGTTCTATGTTATGACGACCTTGAGTAAATCGTCTACCAATAGTAGTAACATCCTTCCAGAGAAAACAGATTAAGAGTTTCATTGTTTCCAATTATTTCTTTTTCTTTTTCTCTCTATGTTGTAAAAAAAGGAAAAGAAAAACTAACAAGTAAATAAAAAGATGAACAAAAACAACCTTAATTTGCAGAAACCAAGAAAAGAGCCTGGAACCTTGTATCATGTGGAAAAGCAACGAACGTTTACCAGATGACGTTCTTTGGAAGATGTGCAGTCTACGTGACTCACAGAAAAAGTACGTAGTGTAAAAATGTGGAAGATATAGAGTTATTTCTTTGTAATGTACCTTCATCTTTGTCAATTAAATTTGTTCTGCACAACCTCTTTATAGGTCTGAAGGCAAAAGAAGATTAGAAGCAAGCAGTACCGACTTATGACTATCAATGTGGAAGATTTATCTCCTCCTCTGCAGATAATTATTATATTATATTCGTAAGTTAATGCAAATGTTTCAACTTTCGTTTAAATATATCAATTTACTATGCTTTTCTCTTATGTTTTTTTTTTTTTCAGAACAATACAGCAGTCAAGAGAGAAGATTAATTTTAGAGTGTGCAGAGTGTTTTTCGTTATTAAAAGCTTTCAGCTACGTTCCCGGAGAAAGTCAAACTCACCAGGCACCTGGCTGCTTGAAAATTTCCAGTAAGTCTACTGACAAAAATGAGAAACTTTTTGGTATTCCGAGAATATTTAAGTAAACATACTGGAGAATAATTTTAACCGAGTACGTGTACATATAATAATTCAATAAGGTAAATAATAATAATAATAATAGTGTTAGTAAATATCTTAAGACTGTATCCAAGTAGGTTTTTCCGCCTTTCTCGTCCTAAGACCACCATTCAAATTTGAGCACAGGTATTTTTTTTTTCCGAACTGAACTCTGTTTTGTAAGAATTACTTGAATATTTAATTCATTTTTTTAATCTAGTAGTAACTTCAATTTTTTTTTTAACAAAACGCTTTTGAGATCGACTGAGTATAGAGAAATGGATCTGGATCCAATTTTCAAATTATTATTAGTACTTTTTTTTTTTTAAAAAAAAAAAGAAGGCTTATGGTACAAGTTATCAAGGTATAAAACATTTGAATAATCGACATAAAAATAAAAGAAATGGGACTTTCATCATGGATCATTAGTCAGAACTTTCTTATACAAGCATAAAGTTATATTTCCAATTAATTCAACTCCATTCGTACGAATACTCCATTAGTAGGCCTACTTTAGTATTAAAATTCTAAGCAGAGACCAAGCAGAAGTAGCACAGTTGATTGAGCGTAGCCTTTGCATTCTGGAGGTTAGATACCAGCGTCCTACCATCCAACTTTTCCCAGTTTTTTTTCTGTTCCACCAGGCAAATGACGGGATGGTTCTTATAAACTAGGCGCTTGCCAACTGTTTCCCGCAACGTTTCATCAACCCCAGCCCGGCCTGAGTAGTGGATGCCTAAAGGCAATAAATAAATTTCAACTAAATAGAGTTTACAGGCTATGAAACGTGTTCACCTGCATCCGCAGTTCCACAATTGACAGAAAAATAAAAATAAAACGGCGGGAAACTGGACTAATGAAGATCCTTAAGGTAGAAAAATAAGTAGAAGTTAAATAAAATAAGAAAGAAACATGAACATAATATTTGCATTATGAACAGGTTAAAAAGAAAAGAAGGTAGCTAGTTATTTCACGGTTCTAAGTTGTAGAACTTATTATTTATGTAAAAAAAAAGGAAAAAGAAATTTATGTAAAAAGAAAAAGAGAAAAGGCAGAAAATTTTAAAACATTGAAGCAGAAAAATATATGTAATTTTACATGAAATAAAACTATCTAATTACCAATTGAATTAACATTAATAATAATATGATCGTGTACGCAAGACAGAGAAAAAAAAAGAAGTTTTTAAAAGAAATTAAAACTAAGAACAGAGCGAGGAAAGAAATGATAAAAAAAGAAGTTCATCAATAAAACATAAATTTCTTTTGGCGGGGATAGTATACAGAAAATACGTACACACACCTGCAAGGAGATAAAACTACATACGCACACACACACACACACAGAGAAAAACGAAAGATCTTTTCTGTCCTTTTTTTTTTCTACAGAGAAAGAGAATATCATTGTTAGTCTAATTAAGAATATAATCTATGGCATGGGGAACAAAGGAAAAACGTAAGAACCTTCGCCATCTGGTAATTTTTACGTGGCAAAAGGGGTGCTTGCTCCTCTTGCATTCTGTCTGGGCTCTGTCTTCATCTGATACATCAGTAGGGACCACGTGCGGTTGCATGGTTTTTAATACGATGTATACCCACTGTACTAAAGACATTTGCACATTACAAAACAGCTGCCTGTCGACCCACCTTTCCTCTTGTGTATAGAGTTGTTGTTTTCTTGGGTTTTACTTTGCTTACGACCTGAGTGGAACTCTACAAGACTCCACAAGATAGAGGAAAGGGAGGGGGTCGGTGTTCTTGTTGTTTAGTTTCGCACTGGATATTTAATTTTTTCGCTTTTATGCAGGTGTTGAGGAGTGTGCAAAAAGGCGCGTGGCAAAACGCTAGTTGATAAATTAAACAGAAATAACGACTACAAATTTTGAATTTGAATTTATTTATGGCCTTTAGGCATCTAGGGCACAGGCCGATGACGACTACGAGTCCTACAATGTTAGGAATGGAAACTGTATTAAATTAATAATGGTCAAAGCTGATCGATTATTGGTGCTGTATTCCTATCTAAATCTTACAGAAACTGTATACTCGGATGATAGTAAATAATCTCGTGAAAACATTTGTTCTTATGGAGACGAAACAATTTAAATATTCAGGAGGCAAAATCGTTCCAGATGCAGTAGGGAGCACTTGACATTCCTAGTGAAATGCTTGAATTCATGTTGGCGTGTTCAAACATCTGCAAAGATACAATAACGAAAAGGTCATAATAAATTCAATTTTCCTCTCCCCAGGAAACTGTTAGGAGGGAGAATGGTCTCTAAAACCTTCAGTGGAGGGGGAAATATCACCTCCATCTTTATTTCGTATCCTGATTATATTGGTTTACATCATTACCTTGCACTCCTCTCTGTCTTGATTGACCGATGGTTAGCAATATCTTATTCTCTGCCAGAAGTCCCAGGTTCAAACGCAACTCGAGCCCATTTAAAACAAAAACCATAGATCCAGTCCTAGGAAGCTCACAATCTTGTTTATGTTGTTAATCACAACTCAATGAGCTTAAGACTTCGAGTCTTGTGATTAAATCTTCAACAGCACCCGCGGTTACCTGTTAAGAACATGCTCATAGTTAAATGAATGCTTCATTTTAATTCAGTAAAGATTAAGAGCAGATTTCGCTCTTAACTGTTTTATATCTCATACACCACTCGAACCCGTTGAAATGAGATAGTGAGCTCAGAGGCATAGCATAAACGTGACACAAAAAAACCGCGACTAGAATATTTGCGAAAGAAACAGACGCTGCATGAGTAAGCAAAATAGAAAATAAGAGCGAAACCAGAAAAGGAAGTCAGGAATGAAAGTGACATGAAAAGTGGTGGGGGAACAAAGACGTTAAGAATTAAGACAATAATCTGTATATATATATAAAAAAACCATGTAGATCAAAAGAGAGAAATAACTTCAATTCGAATTCAATAATAAGCACGTTATGAACAAGGACAATAAGGATCAATCGCATAAAGGTTGAAAATCAGAAGAACAAACGCTATACGAAACAGGCATGTCAGGAGTAAATGAAACAAGAACAAAGCGAGTCAGAAATAAAAGCAACAAGAATAACCGCGTCATTAATAAAAGCGAAAACAAGCACATCAGGAATAAAAGTAATAAGAATAAGCAGGTCTGGAATAAAAGCACAGAAGAACCAGTCGAATCAGGCACACACATAAATGAAAGTAACAAGAACAAGTCGGAACAAGCACGTTGGGAATTAAAGCACCAAGAGCAAGCGCGTCAGGAATAAAAGCATAAAAGAACAAATGCAATATGAAACAAGTACGTCGGAAATGAAAGCACCAAGAACAAGCGCGTGAGAAATAAAAACAAGAAAGAAAAAAACACTATAAGAAACAAGCACGTCACGAACGAAAGGAACACATATGCGATACGAAACAAGTACTATCAGGAATAAAGGCGACAAGAACAAAACGCAGTCTGAATGAAGCACGTGAGTAAACTCATCATTTTTCAAGGCCGTATTTTTTTAATTTTATCTTTAAAACAGTTTTTGTCTTCTGTTTTTTTTTCTCTTCCTTTTCTCAATGTCCACGAGCCAAATTGATCATGTCAACGAATTCAGTTACAGAACATAAAGCGAAGTAATAACTTAAAAAGTCCAGACTGAGCAATTTTGTAATTAAAGCGTGCTTCAACTACCAACCACCAAATGCGCATTGAAGAAAAGAACATAAAAGACGAAGATGGATCTCTACTTTACTTCTTCCCCATCCCAGAGCCTCACCCCCTTGGAATAAAAGCAAGTATAACACTGAAATAAGAATACTTTTGTCTGTTAGACAAGACCAAGGCCTCTCTTGCATTCAGAACAAGTTTTTTCTCCTTTTTTTTTTTTTGTGTGTGTGTGTGATGACACCTTTAACCTGTATTACCTACCCTTCTTATCCGCTGGAGCATAATCCCTTTTTGTTCCCGAAGGCTGAACCGTCTTTTTAGCTTGTTAGATACATGGGACTGTAGGAATATATTTTCTTATATTCCTCAACTCACTAACTATGCGAATCCATACTCCATAGAAAAACGTATAATCTTTTAAAAGAGATGGTCCCTATTTTCTTTTCCTTCCAGGATTGCTATCCATATTTTATAACAAGCTATTGAAAGAATTTTACCCTCATCACTAATGTTTCTTACCAGTGTGTTTGCTTCACAATTAAAGGCTTTGAGTTCATAGCCACGTGTCGTTATTTTTGGGCTGTAATTTTCTCCCAATGTTTTGCTCAGATTCTATATATGTTACTTTAGTACGGTGTAAAATCTTTTACAGTGGTAATTTTTCAAATTTTGTTATCTGATATGTACCAACATACATATCAAATATTAAAATAAACATGGGTGTAATTTTTTCTTGATTTTTCAGTTATTTAACAAAATGGTGTTTCTAAATTGTAACTCCACTTTTTTTTAAAGAAAATATTGATGAAAAATCGCTGTCTTTTTTTTAAACTTAAAGGAAAATAATTCTAAAGTGTAAAGCAAGGATGTCTAAAGATAGATGGCAGCACTACTTTCGTACAAATTCGAGCCAAAGAGTTCAAACTTTCGATGAAGAGAGTTCATAACCATTTCAGTCTGTGCCATTTCTTACTTTTATTTTTGTTAATTGTTGAGAGTTTTATTGTTATGTTTTTATATTACCAACAACAATAAAACTATTTCAACCATGAACAAAAAAAAGGAAATAAAAACTCGGCACGAATTGAACTCTTGGAGCAGTTATGGATTTTCTTCTCTGAAAGTTTGAATTCTCTATACTTGAATTTGTACAAGCAGCATTGCAATTTCTTGCACCGATAAAAATAGATTACAGATATTCAGAGTTTGTACTGCCATCTAACGTAGGAAATTGTGCCTTTACGCTTACCTTAAAGACAATTCTAGTTTGTTTGGTGTAGAATGCAATTTCTAGATTTTATTTTTTTTAAAAGCTATTTGAAAATGATGGCAATTGTTGACAAAATTCTAGGGATTTCATTATGTTCCTTGTACTTTATCAAATTGCTATCATTTTCAAGCATTTTTAGTGCAAGGAAATTAAAATGTCAAAATAATGTTTGTCTACATACTCTCTATATATAATATCTAGTATTATGACGTGTTTTATCAAAATGGTTAGTTACTTTTGAACTACAGTGGTCCACACTTATATAGGCCTATAGTCTGTAACACTAAACGACTATTATGGGTTTGCAAACAGTAATCCAATGTCGAGGTTTTATCCATATTTATTAACGTTAACATTCATGCGATCAGAATTTTGGAGACCTGGGCGAAATTATCGATTCCATCATCATTGCTAAATATACCGGCTTATAACTTATTTAGGGTAGACAGGGAAGGATGCTGGGGGCATTACGTCTCAGAGTCTCCCTGTCAATACTCAGGTCGTATAGAGTTCTTGGTAGCTGAGATATCTGTTAAAAGTAAAATGATAATGGTCGCTGTTGTTTACCGCCCACCCGAAATAAAATTTTTAGATGACATCGAAGAAGAACTTGCAAAACATGTCTCAAACTACAACGAAATAATCATAATTGGAGACTTTAATACAAATCTTGACTCTAAACGCAATATTAAAGCTGGCATAAAGTTGTAGGAAGCTTTTAGTTCCCTTGATTTAAGTATTTTGCCTTTCGAATGCACTTATCATGTAAACCAATCACATTCGCTATTAGACTTGATTATGACAAACACTCCCAAAAATATTGAAACGCATGGCCAAATTCCAATCAGCTGTATTTCAAACCATGACTTAATATACGCATCTTTTGAATATAAATTAAAGAACATTATATAGTAATGTTGCAATTTATAGAGATTTAAAGCAAATAGAATCGGAAACCCTCATTGATGATGCACTGAAAATTCCGTGGTGTCAAATTGAATTTTTAAATTCGATAGAGGACAAAGTGAGTTTATTTAATGAGTTTATTCTTCAGTTACTCGATATACATGCCCCTGTGCGTACTAAGTAGATGAGACACAAACCAGCATCATGGCTAACAAATAATATTCATACACTTAGATCTCAAAGAGATTCTCTTTATCGCAAGTGGAGAAACAGTAGAGAAGAAGCCGATTATGATAGGTATAGTGTTCTCAGAAACAAAACAAATCAAACTATTCGAAACGCCAAAGTTATATATATATCCACAAAATCAAACATCCACAAAATCCATATGGAACAGTATGAAAGCTCAAGGAATAGAGAAGGTTAAACACCATCTCCCTCCTGATTTGTGGTCACCAGATGAGCTAAACAAAGAATTTGCTACACATAACTTTGCAATAAATAGTAGGCAAAAGGAGGAAATACTAAACGAACTAGCTTCAACGACGTTTGTAAACGTGCCCCATGAAAAATTCTACCTACAAACAGTGACGAGGTGGCAAGAGGAATTAAGGGTATAAAGTCCAATGTAACGGGAGTTGATAATATATCAATTGGATTAATAAATAAAATAATAGATATCGTAATACCAATACTAACACATATTTTCAACTTCTCTCTATACACTGGGACCTATCCTTCACTGTGGAAATAGTTGCTAGGCCCTATTACCAACAAAAGTAAAATGACAAAACCCGATGAATTACGACCAATAAATATTCTTCCCGCAATATCAAAAGCTCTCGAAAGAATAGTCCACCAGCAATTTATTACTTATGTCGAAACTAAAAACATTCTAAATAAATTCCAATCCTGCTTCCGGAGAAATCACAGCACTATCACGACCTTAGCAAAGATTATCGATGACATAAAAGTTTCAAACGACAGTAAGAAAATCACAGTGATGGCACTTTTAGACTACAGTAAAGTTTTCAATTCTGTGGATTTAGATATACTGATTTGCAAGCTGCAGCAGTATAATTTCATGTCAATCACATGTGAGTGGTCTAAATCATATCTGTGCGGTAACAGTGACAAATGAAATTTCGAACTGGGTAGATGTAAAGTATGGTGTTCCTCAAGGGTCAATTTTAGGTCATAATTTGTATTGTTTATATGTGAATGACAAAAGCAGAATTTTATCACACTGTCAGTTTCATTTATTTGCGGATGACTTACAAATCTATATCGATCGAAAAGACACAGACCAATTGATAGAAAAAAATAATAGTTCTAGCAGCAGTAGCCAAATGGTCTCGCCAGCATGGCCTTCATCTTAATCCAGGGAAAACTCAGTCAATAATTTTGAACAACACTAAACTATCGCACACTGATAGCTAGACCTAAATTTAAATTAGAAGGTGAGTCTCTAAACGTTAGCGAAGATGTTAAGAACTTAGGAGTTAGAATGGACGAGACATTGTCCTCGCGTTCTCACGTTAAAGAAATATGTAAAAAAAAATGTTTATTTCACATTGTACCCCTTGAAAAGCATACACATTACACACCTGAAAAAAATTAGAAAATTACTTGTTGAAACCTTAATTATGCCCATTATCGACTACGGTGACGTTCTTTACAATGATATGCGAACTTGTTTATCAGATCAACTACAGCACGCACAAATACTTGCATACGGTACGTTGTAGGGGCCAGGAAATATAACTATATAACACCACACAGACTCAAATTGGGTCATCTCATGCTTTTGATAACCGAAAATAGATCATTAATAATAAGAAATACCAAAATATTATAATTAGCATTATTTTTATTTCAAACACACTTTTATTTTTGTGTGTGGGGGGGGGGGGCGGTGTGCATCAAATTTTTTGATTGTTTATCTTACAAAACTGGAAATATATTTAAAGGAAAATTTTAAATTTGACTAGCAATATCACCAAAGAAAAGCAATTAAAAATATACCAAAACTATGGCCTGAACAAAATATAAAATTTGAAAGAAAATAGGTAACTGGTTTGTAAATACAACTGTAGTTTATATGTTAAAAAGACGAAAACTGGGTTTGAAATAAATTGAATCGTTCTTTTATAAAACGACACATCTCAAGTTTTTGACAGAAATGGAGTTAACAACACTACTGTGTTTGTTATGCGTAGACGCACGTCATGTGATAAAACTGCACGTGTCAAGCTGTTGCCTACGCTTGGTATGTTTGTAATACATAGACGTTTTCAGGATAAAATACACATGTCATCGAACCCTGGTGTAGTTTTTTTATTTTATTTTTTGTTTCTTAATGAAAATAACTTTTCCCTTTTTTATATACAAACGCATTAGGAAATTTAATAAATTAATGAACAAACAGACATGTGGAGGTTATGCAAGTCAGGTACGGATTTTTTTTCTTATTGCACACACGATTAACTCATGTTTTCACAGGTTCCGTTCCTATCGCTAGTCGCAAGTCTAAAACACTACCATACTGCTCACATAATACATTAGAGCATGTTA
>JAGDQP010033836.1:0-20463 GCA_022664845.1 Lepisma saccharinum | reverse complement strand
CACCACTAAGTCCACATTGCAAGAGCAGGGATCGAACTGACGATCCCTGCACCAGAGGTGAGTGTTTTATCAATTGAGCCACCGCGATCCTAACCCCCCCCCCCCCTATGTCGGGAATCACCACTATCATCAGGATTATCTATACAGGTTTAAGTAAACTAGTCTTGCAGAGACCTTTCCAACAACACCTCAAACATCCTCATAATAGCTTCTGAGTTGAAATCCACCCCCACCGCACTCACTTCCGCTTCAGTCTTATTCCTAATCTGTGAACCTTAACTTCTCAAAAACTATAATCAAGAACCTCAACTTCTCAAGAACAATCGAGGCGTGAAGGACATTGTCATGTTTGGCTTGTCATAATGTTTAAAATTTACTGAACACAATTTTCAGAAATATATATATAGGAAAATTTAAGACAAATGAAGGAGAAATAAAAAGGATAATACTTACAGCTTAGTTTCGCATTAGATCACACATATTCACAAAACTCACCAACCATATGCAGTACTTACACTACTCAAGTTCCCATCCGTACCACACTAAGAAAACGATTCCTTTCTCCCTTGCCCTCAGAGGACAACGCCTGAATTCCACACCTCTGCTGCTGAAACTTACAACCAACGCCTCCAGGAGGCTCTAGTCAACCGAGGCTACCCTTCTAACCTTGTAACCAAACAGATCCGCCGTGCATCCTCACACTCAACCCACCGCCTCTAATCACCCAGTTCCATTCTAAACCAACCAAGGTCAAACAAATCCTACACTCTCATTTCCACATTCTCCAATCTGACCCAGACACAAGATCAATATTCCCCACCAAACCTAGATTAGTTTTTCAACATCCACCTAATCTTAGAAACATCTTGGTCCGTGCGAATCCCTCCTTACCACCACACCAAACCGGCACCCAGACATGCCAGAAACCCAGATGTAAGGTCTGCTCCATTTTCATCACTTCTCCCACAACCACTATCAATACTGATAATGGTCGGTACACCCTCAATCCCAAGGGTACATGCCACACCCCTAATGTTATATACATCTTAATCTGCAAGTTCTGTGATGCCTTTTATGTGGGGGAAACAAGTTGTGCTCTTAACATTCGAATTAATAACCATCGTCACTTCTGTACTATCAACAAACCGATGCCCCAGTTTCCTTGCACACCGAGTCCCACAATACCAATTTTGATCCATCTTTCTTGGTTGCCATAATCCACATTTTACCCCCTACGACCAGCACCTCAACACGCCGTCTGTGCGAGAATGCCTTTATTCACGGTTTGTGCGCGAAAATAAAACCTGGCCTTAACCTTCATAACTCTAAGCTCCCTTTTTCCTCTGCATTTTCAACACATTTCCATCCACGATCCCACCTTGTACTTACACGCTATACAGCTATTATTATTTCAAGTTCCGGATATCTACTCAGTTGTTCTCCAGTTTTGTCCGCTACGTGTCGCCACTGTCTCTTCAAACTTGTACTTAGTGAACACGTGAACTTCGCTGTCTTCCTCTCTACTTGAAACAGTGTGAATACACGAAATATAGTGACTTTTTTTTATGTGTACATGTGAATATGTGTGATCTAATGCGAAACTAAGCTGTAAGTATTATCTTTTTTTCTCCTTCATTTGTCTTAAATTTACCTTAAACTGCCCTACCGGCTGCCGGTAAGCTACTAAGGACGGGACCTACAGTTTAACGTGGGCTCCGAACCACTTGTGTCCCCACCTCTGGCCAAAGGAATGGTAGAAGAATCTCTATTCTAGTAACACACCGGCATCTGATGTGGTACGGAGCTGAAGAATACCGTGGTCAGTAGGTTGGAGAAAGGAACATTCCAATTTCACTGCGCTAATACAAGTACAGGGACATTAGCCCGAGACCAACGGGAAATTCTTTTTGTTTTAACCAGTGACAAATTATAGTTACACCTAAGACCATCTGACAACTATCAGGTCTATTGTTAGGGTTCTTAGTTCTTTCACCATTAAGTAATAAACTTATCAAAGACCAACTACTTTCACAACCTCTTCCCTCTTCCTAATGACAGATTTTGTTGTAGAACAATTTCCTTAAAACAAAAAACCTACATTAGTTGTTCCCAAACTTCTCCCTCTGTACACACAAGGATTTTTTTCTTGTTCCAGTACAGTAATAATGTACCACTAATTGTTACTCCTTATATATTATACACTTATGCAGCGCGCAAGCAAGTTTAGGAACCACTTACTTCACAAACAGATCTGACGCGATGAAGTACACGACAAAATACTTACTTTCAAAAGTTCGTTAAGGTCCCTACTGTAATGACCGAGTTCCTGCAATTCTCCAGCTCGAATCTGATGCCACTCGGTACCATTTTTCGGTAAAGGTCCTCCGCCACCAGCTTCGTAAATCGTTAACCCTGAAAGAAATATACGCTACATTAGAAAAAATTGAAATAAACTCAATCGTGGTGGTAACTTTAAAGTGGGTAAATAGTAAACACGAAGAACTAATGGACCATGATTATAGCATAAACAATAATATGGGGAATGTACACTGCAGGGAAAAGGTGTCGCATATTTGGGGTTTTACTGTATAATCATCATCTTTTTCTTTTTCTTTTTTTTTATGCAACCAGCCAGCCATCAAGGAATTAATCTTAGAACCAAACGTTGGGTGTCACTTGTATATAAATGTATGTATGAATATTATTTTGATCTTTATTGTTATTCAGTTCTGGGTGAAGGTAACTATATTATAAACTTGTATTCGTAGGGAATAATGCAAAAAGATCCAAGACTGTATAAGAAACTAGAGTAAGTATAAGAAAGCGGATCTGAAACTAAAGGGCATACAAGTGTAATGAGTTTTGAGATAATTGTGTTCTTTCATCCACTACTGCACACCACACATTGAACTATTCATGATATGCTGTCTTTTCAGACCCCCCAAATACGAATATTGTGCGTATTAGAAACACCACTGACATGAAACTTGCATTTATCAGAAAACGCTATCAAATGTTCGAAATGTTAATTCTCATCTATACATATTGCGCTTTTTCTTGCGGCGACACCATTTTTACATTTAGGCCTATCGTCACGCTACTGGCTACAGATTCATACCTAAATCGTTGTTTTTAAAAAAAATGTAAACGTCCTACCAACAGGCAGTGGCACAGACATACAAATTAAAGAAGTACTATCCATATATACTCATGGTCAACATTACGGGACACACAGTATGTCTGTTCCCATCTCTTCCGATTGTGGAAAGTCAATCAGAATTTTCAGATGCTGCCGTGATGTAAAGTGTGTTTTCAAGTATTGGGAGATGACGAAGTTGTGATTTGGAGGAGTAGCAATGGCTGTTTGGGTTTCTCCAACGTAGAACACGGAGCACAGGCTACAGAGTAAGAGGTACATAAGGTTGGAAGATACGCAACTCCCGGCGTATAGGAAAGAGTACATCCTGTGAGTCACGTGATGTTTTAATGTGATACTGGGATTAAAACTAAGACAGTTTACTACACCTACATCTATCCTCCATATCATCTTCAGGGTACTTTAAAAATATCATCCGTATCAGTGGCGTATTCTGGATTCACAGCTTGGACTACCACTAGCGAAAGTAATATGTAGATAGAGGGTACGGAGACCACACCTAGTTATAATGACGATGTGATAGGTGTTCGGGCCTCCTTTTCATGCAAATATTCCTTGTGCAGATCAAAATATCTGTTCCCAAGCATAGACTGCGGTGGTAGCCTAGATAGTCCACAGGATACGCTCCTGCATCCAATACATTGTCTATTCAACTTGTTCGTATTTGTGCTTTACACGGTAATTTGAACTCATGAAGCTTTTATTTAGAGAAAATACAGTTTGGAAGTTTAGAACTGAACCCACCCCCCTCTTGCTCCTTGCATTGACGGTATTCGAAAATAACCACTTTCAAAACTGGACATTAAGAAATTGTGTGAGGACAGCTACACATAATTCCTCTTACCAAAAGTTTACACTGTATCTATATTAATTTTGATCACTCCATGTGTCACACTATCTTACGTAAAATCAAATCAAAAGAATAGCACTTAGCCTAGATACGTTAAAAGAAATAATAATCCATATTATTTTGTACAGTCAACAGGACTTCGTCGAGTGGTTTGGTTAGAACATGAAAATCACTATCAAAGAAGGTGTGAAAAAAAAGGGGGGGGGAGTACACTGATCACATGGCGAATCATGTGGTGCGCATAAATATCGCCTGCTACTTACGACTGAATGAAAACTTTAGGTTCAGCGACCTCGATTTTTCGAACTTAAAAGAGAGCCTGCATTATCTTATAGAGATATATATATATATATATATATATATATATATATATATATATATATAAAGCGGACGTAGCTCAATTCTTACAGGATTGCCTTAACATTCAGAAGGACTTGGGAACGATCCCGGCAGTCACCTATCTTGACAGGAGCTTTTTTGTCATACCAGACAAATGTCTTGGCCGACTACATTCCAACATCCCTGTATCCTACTCCGGCCTCAACCTAAGATACCAAAAGGCCATAAATAATTTCGAAACAATAAAGAAACTTATAAAGTCAGTAAGATTCTCCATGTTTCTATACTTTTCAAATTAAGAAATTACAAGATGTCTTCCGTAGTTTTATGTCGTAGGTGTCATTCTTTTACGAGAACGGCTATGGTATGAAGAAATATTAGACAGTTGGGAATAACGGATGATTGTGGATGCATATAGATAGTGTTATGGTTGGTTTCACTTACTAGAAGGCAGGGCGGAAGGGCACAAAGTAATAACTAAATAAAATCGGACAAAATCAAGGTTTGGAACAAAACATACCGTATACGCTCGCGTAATGTCACCACTTTTTTTTAAAACTAAAATTGCGACGCCAAAATACGGGCGCGACTTTACGCGAGTCGTGCAAAATACCGCGCATATTTTTCGTCATTGATTTTCAATATAAATTGCACTTCGAACCTCCTATGTAATACCGGTAATTAAATAAAAATTAAATTAAGACTACGGTAGTCTAGTTAAATTTGTGGCTGTTTAAAGATCAATAAACAATTTTTAAAACCTTACCTTTATTTTCTCCTTACAAAGCATTTCCAATCGCATCAGCACATGCGGGTCACTTTTTTATTTAAGAATTTTACCTCCAAAGTTTGGGTACGGACATTACAGGAGCGTATACGCTATTCTTTTACCAAAACCAAGATTCTACTTACCTAAAGCAAATATATCAGCTTTTGGTAAATGTCGAAAATTCTCCTGAAGTATCTCTGTTGGAAGATACCTGCAGTCACCTTCTTCCACTTGCGGATTATTAATTGATGTCACGTGACCCAAGTCCCCTAAGAAAGAAAAAGAAAGAAGAGTCAATACAAAATCTTTTCCAAGTAACTTCAACCTGGTTTTTGTGAATGCCAAAATATTTAATGGATTTTATTAGGATCTGAAAATGCAAACTCACTACTAAGTTCCAGTTAGCAGAAATATCAATAAATTACCGATAGGTGATTACTTCTGTATTTTTAATGGGGACCACAATTACGAAGGAACTCAGGGAAGACTGTCCCAATATTCAACTGTACTAGAGCGACAGCCCAAACTATTCAGTTTCAAACTTCTTACCTACTTGGCGTTCGTGACGCAAGTCTCCAATCTTTTAATAAATAAACACTAAAACCCTACGTTTTGTAAGTATTATCCGCTTACATCAAGGGGGAGTGGTGAACGTGTAAGAAAGCTTTATGAAATATAGTAAAACAAAAGAAATAAGTTAGAATAGTCAAGCTATACTTAAATTCTGATTCAGAACTGTCGCAGTGACAGGAAAGTTATAAACTAAAATTTAGTTTAGTGGGTTTGGGTGTTTTAAGTTGCTTCTTACGTTTTTCTGTTTAAATACATAGTGTCTACAGAAATCATGACTTCTGCATACAACAAAAAGATTAAGAACTGTTGGAACCAGTTAGGGAACCCTTAAGAAATTGTCGATTTCGGAATTCAATGGAGGCCGCCATCTTGCACGCGTCACTACTGACTTGTTACGTAACACGTGCACGGTAAATACAACGACCAAACCACCGATTGCAAGTTCGTATCGTGGATCGGCGGTTAAGGCGTTCTTCGCTTGCTGAGTTTAAAAAAAAAAGGGGGGGTGCAAGTTCGAATCCCGGCGGGTGCAATATTTTTTTTTTCCTTTCAAATTATATTTCTGTACGTTCATATTTATTATTAATAATTGCTTTCTTGTATTTTTCGTAGCTTATCTTAAATTAGTGATCATGGGTTAGGTTAAGTGCGGTCATGTGTCTTTACACTTTCCGTTCTGAAATCCTGGGCAAGAAGCGCTCGTGTGATTCCTCTGGGTATCAATATTTCTTAACACATCCTGCTGTAACATTAATTGTTTACAATATCAAACATGCTACAAATGTATGAGAATACTTTTTACACATTTGGGAAAATGACAAATGTACCACTAACAATACCTAAAAATTTCAAGCTTTACCTGACTGAGTTCATGGCCTGAAAGTCAATTTCATGACTTCCATCATGAGCTGTAGACACCCTGTAATATATTTCTTCGTTTCCTGTTCAACGAATATATAAGTCCTGTTCAACGTTTATTCGCCCCGATGATGTAAGTTGATATTACTTACTTAACTTACCGCGAACTTACGATGTCATGGGGAAAATACAATTAAAAAAAAAAAAAAAAAGGACGATTGTGCTATTTCTTCCCAGTTGCAGAAACTCGTTACACGCTATCAATTATTGCAAGATATAAAAAATTGTGACTGAAAAGCATTTATCATAAACTAATTACGAGATCTGAAAAATAGGACCTGAATTACGTGTATCGTTTGCTTTTTACGTAGCCTAAACCTACTAACCTATAGTTTCATCCATAGCAAGTGAGCCTTCGTCCCTTGTCTGAAACAAAATCTTTTTAACAAACCACAGCGCACGTGCTTCTAACCGCATTGTAAATATTGGCAGATGAACGACGTTGCCAACCTCCATAAAAACTAAATCTTCCTTTCACCAAAAATAAACGCTGCGCAAAAACTTTACCCTTTGTAAATAGTACAGGACTCCTCGTTCAAAGATTCGTAAGGAAACATAAAGTTGATCTGAATGAGGATCAGTCGGTAGAATGCTTGACTTGTAATCGAAAGGACTCAGGTTCGATTTCCGGTTCCGGCCATCCTTACTGATGTTTTCCGTTTTCCCTCGGTAACATGTCGATAAATGCGTCCTAGTTATTATTATTATTATTACTACCATTATTAGATATATTTTACATCTGTAAAAAAAAACACGGCACAAAAAGGAAATAAGAGTCTGGCTCCTCCCCCCGAAAAGAAGTTCTAACCAATGATTAAGATAATTTGACGAGTGTTTATCATGCTGAAGAAATGTACAAAAATATATAAATGCATGAAATTTATGAACTTTTCGTAAAGATTTATTCTGTATCCGCGCTTAGGCCATCCGAATTATCGCTGTTCTCCTTCGTTTAGTCAGACACTTCAATAAAGGACGCGTACAACTGCTGTCGAAAACTAATTCTATGCCCCTATTTCACTTCAATCTTTTCTACATGTTTTATATACTTCTTCCATTTTTCGGGACTTACACCAGAGAACCACGGTCTAAAAAATTCGACATTCTGATTTTCTTATCCTCACACTAGAGGGTGTAAACCCTGCAAAAAAAAGCAGGAGGGCAATAAATGTTTTACGACAGGACCCTGTCACTTCCTTGGCGCGGTAGGGGGTTTCTGGGGAAAGTGGTTTGGGAAAAAGTGTTTTCTGATGTAGGGTGCAGGAAAATTCTTAATGCAGTAAAGGCGCCATGAACTGGTAAAGTTTTAACAAGAAGTAGGGAAATACACCCCCCTCCCCCTCCAAACAACATGTTGTACATCAATTGAAAGGACTCATTAGGTACAGTATAATGCCAAAAGATTATATTGCCCAAATAAATCTAGTACGAGATATGGCCGTTAGAGGGTCAGGAGTTTTTGAGTCGACACGTTCTCTGTTGTTGTTATTTTATTTTTGAGTTTTACATTTTTTAAATAGTATAAAACTTACAAATCATGATACCTTTCTTTGCTTTCTTATAATTTTGTGATTTGCCCTTTCTATCCATACCATGGTTCTATATGAGAAATATACAAAATATAATTAATTATTTCAGTCAGAGTCGAGTTCTGGAATAATAATACGGGAGTCTCCTTCTTCCTCTAATTTCGAGCAATGAGAATTACGATGATGAATAGAAAGCAAATATCTTTTACAGATTGAAGCTAAGGTCTATCTACAGGTTGGTCAAAATATTCTGGCTTTTCTGATCTGTATGAAAACACACCTGCGTTTGAACAGCACTCAAGTCTTACTTGCCTTGTAAAGGTTAAATATAACGCAGCTACGAGACATTTCGAACAGAAATGTTAAATAATATAGCAGTTGATATCGTAATAAATATATTAAATGCACTTAATGTGCTTTTCCAGTGACTTTTCGTAAAACTTAGGTAAACTACATTTTTATATGGGCCAGTCTAGTAACTTTAGAGACTTTCGGCCCGTCACGATTTTGGGACCCACCTTGCCACCCCCACCTCTCAGCATCCTTTGCTCAACTCCGCTTCGCGCGCCTGAGGGACGCAACGAAGTAAAAATGTTCTCCACGAAGTTACGAGGGCCATCCCCGTTTTCTGTCTCCCCACCTCGGCCCCTGACACGCCCGTCACGATCTCTTTTTTTTCATTTGGGACCCTCTGACCACCCCTACCTCTCAGCCAATCTTGGCTCAGTCCCGCTTCGCGCATTTGAAATGCAGCGAACTAAAAGTGTTCTCCACGGGACTGGGGCAGGCCATCCCCGGTATTCGTCTCCCTGCTTCGGACCCTGACACGGCGCCGAAGCACGGAGTCGGCAGGACCTGTTGTTCCTCAAGGTACTGTTTACATAAAAAAAAAGAGAAAATAATAGCAAAGAGAGGGGGGCCGGGGAAGTTCTTTTAGCCTGGCTCCCGCTGGCAAATCCAGGCCCTTTTTCCGCGAGTGGGGGAATTTCTTCTTTTATTATTTTTTTTTCTTTTCATTTCAGTTTACAATACGTACATACATGGACCTGAGCTGTAACAAAATACAATCGTATATTAAGTACACTGGTGTTAGTGGTTTAATGTATTAAGTTTTTATTATTTATTTGGGTTACATTTTACTATTATTTATTAATGTTTTTCACTTTATTAATTCCTGCTTTTATGTTGTGACTTCAGTATTTTCTTAAGTGTCTTCCTTACTAATCCTATATATCGGTGTTATTAGTCCTTACATAGTTGTCTAGTTATTATTGTTAGTATCAGTTGTTTTTTCATTTATACAGTCAAAATTACGTTATTGAAAACACTTCCCGCAGTGTGCTATCTGTGTAACTATCTTAATAAAAATTTATACTTCATTTTCCGTAATCTACTCATTAATGATATATAAAATATTACTAAAATAGAGGCAATTCAAATACAAAATACAAGGACACTAAACAATCATTCATTTATATGGACTTCAGTTCCTCTATCTATACATTTTAAACCAAAAAAAAAAATATATCAGCAGCAAATTATCACAATAAGTATTAATAATAGTTTACATTTACATTTAATTCCTTATGAATTGCTCCGTATCAGAATTTAATTTTTATCCTTCACCTATCTACTCTAAGCTCACCTGTCACGATTCGCCTTTAGCAGTTAAAATCCACACCCATGCCTGGATTCGAACCAGGGACCTTCGAGCCGATGGCCTACCGCCACAGACCGCTCGGCCACCTGACCGGCAGTGACTTTTCGTGTCCGAAGTTCTTTATAGGTGGTGCCTGAATTACGAGGAATCCATGGCATCAAGAATGGAGATCGTAAGAAGAGCAGAACACGAGCTTTAGCATAAAAAACTCCTAGCCCTCTACCGGCCATACTGCACTCAATGAGACCTTTCAATTGATGTATAAGATGTGGGGGGTTGGGTAGTGTCTCTTTCCTACTTCTCTTTGTCAGAAGCACAGGTTTAAATCTTGATTCATAAAAACCGAACAATTCTAAGCAATTTCCTACATCCAAACATAATATATGTTCCTCTACTCAAGTCAGGTATCCTGATAAATATTCCTTGGTTTGTAATACATTAACAAGGTAACTGTTGGGACGGTACTCGCAGTACCTACAATCCTTGTTCCGGGAGTTATGTTCGCCAAGAGCCTTCAGACTTGTTAAGTCCTTGCTTGCTCCTTAGAACCTACCGAAAGGTTCACAGAATGCGTATGTTGGCTCAACCATCACCGAACCACAAGAGGGGCCCAACACCGAAAAGAAAAAAAAAAAAAGTTACGTAGTTCACCCTGGAATATACAATTTGGTCATACTTTGGTAAGTAACTTGTATTGCAAACTAGCGGAAAGCAGGAGCCAGTGGAATTCCTTACCTCTCGGATATGTTCAGTCCTTTCCTATAAATAACTGCAATTAAAACTCACAGCGGAAACAAGAAAGGAAGGGTCAGGTTGTCTGTCCCCTGTTACTCAGTCATTTTTCCGTTCTCTAGTACGCTGAACTGAATATCATTGCTATCTGCATATCAGTAAAGGATAAGCCAAGGATGTCAACATCGCGTCAATATGATAGCCGGAATACCTTATGAATGAGGTCTTATGGGTCGCGCACACAAACACAAATAGTAGGTCTACCATATTAGTAGACCACACAGCTTGCAACTGAAGATCCGTGTTCGAGTCCCGGTCACTGCAACGAACTTTAATTTCATTTCCATACTTTTCAAAACGTTAACATCACGGAATTTTATGTAAAGAAAACTAACATCTAACTATAGTTCCTCTTTGAGGATACTGAACCTCCTTCCCCAAAATCTAAGGTGAGCTAAATATTAGTAGAGATTTTCAGAACTCTTCACGAGGGACATGAAAAAAGCTATGAACTGCTTTACGAAATGCTGTTCCCTCAACTGTCATGAAACAAGGCATATATTAACTATCCAGCATACTCATAAATTAAACTGTAACTAACCTATTTTGTATGTTATTTCCTCTTCATTGGAGTCGTCCTCCTCGAAGCCATCGTCCGCAGAGTCGTAACTCACACCGTGCAGCCGTTTCTCTCGTGATATGAAAATGTTTCCAGGTTTGATGTCCATATGAACTAACTGCATCGAATGGATATATCTGGAAAAGATAGAAAGTAACAATGAATGACCTTTCACATAGACGACAGAATATTTATTTCAGAAGTAACTGTATTCCAGTGGTGTTCCGAATGTTTGTATACAATCAGTAGAGCACGGATTCCTACGTATTTTTTCTAACCCCTAGCAGACTTATGAGAATTGGTATGTGCACCGATCATGTGTTTTGGAACCACCTATTAACAGAATTTTTTAGCACATAAAATTACATATTTCTGCTAATTTGACATAAAATCAAATTATTTCAATGACAGTACGTGTTTAGTACATAGTTTCTCCTTTTAAATAACATAGACAGCATAATTTACTTCTTCGCCAATAATTTTTCACCGATTGACCTTTTCACAACATGGCTGCAGAAGTAACCCTTACCCCAAATGCCACGTCATCACGAGGTACGGTACGTGGTTAAGTGCAGCTGAATATTATGCTATAATATCGAGTTATTTTTTTTAGTGTTGTACGGCCGTTGAACGCTCAGGACGCTTCTTCAATCGCAATATTGCGGAATTTGCATTCCAATATGTTTTAAATCAGAATTACTAAACATAAAATCAAATTTTACGTTTCTGGTAAAGGTGATCAAACATTTTAGAAACCTCTGATTTTCTTTTGACTGATGCATGCAGTACGTGAGGTTGATAATGCTGTTGTAGAACCCTGAAAGGTTAAGTGGAAAGAAGGCTGATACAATTATAGAAAAGGTTCGGTTCTTATTTGAAGAAAACCATGGTATGCGTACTGTTGTTGCTACAGCTTTAAACGGTGACATATCTGTATCTCTTCCTGAGAGATTTACAGTGAAAGAAAACGGTCTTCGTTTAAAAATCATGCAAAGCTGACAAGTAACGTGATTTTTCTTTCCTGAGTTATCTCTATATGTTACATCTTAGTTACGACGGCAACCTTCTTCTCATCTGTGTGTAACACTGACATGTGACGTCAGTATTGCCTTCTTTAGATTACTAACATTTTACGATGGTGAAACTAACTTGTGTTCAGACTACCGAACTTGGTTATCGTGTTTGTACTACCATTGTCTGTAAAGAAACAGGTTGAGGTTTCCGTGGTTGAGTAAAGAATCTGCTTGCTACACGGGAGAGGATTAAATTATAAAAAATGAACAGAAATGAATTGATTCTAGCGTCACATTTTGTAGATTAGCTCTGCCATCATTCTTTTATATTTTAAAAGTAGTACGCACCACTATTATACTATATATTTCGATAAAGAAAGAAATAAACTCACGAAGCGATTCGTGCCTAATGACTAACTTGCGTTTAGACAGTCGTTTCTTACTAACGTTACAAGATAACCGTAAGTTGATGCTAATTAAATTTCAAACCCGCGTTAACGGTAACTAAAGTTTACATTACTAAAATGAACTCGGGTTAACGTTAACCATGGTAAAGTGTTAGTAATGTAAACAAGGCAAATGCCAGGAAACACTCTTCATGGTCCTTCATGACGAAGGAAACGTCTCCACGGGCAAAGACTCAAATCTGAAGCATCCACTGCCAAAGACGTGCTGACTGTGATTGTCACGGAGAATTACTGCTGGACTTCAAGGAACCAAATGAATTCATCAATGACCAACATGACTCGCATCCTAACGTCACATGTCATTGTGTGACACACAGATGAGATGAACGGCGCCGTACAATAGTGGTTCAGACCCCATCCCAAATATTGTGTGTGGACGGCATTCGGTAGTTAGTCTCGCAATGAGACATGGTGCCTAAATGCTTACGGTGACTATTTAAGAAACAGATCCCATTTAAACAGTTGCCATACATGCCTGTATTTACTGTACAAAATTCATATAAATACATTTAATACTGTCCCAGCAAATGCCACCGAACGCCACATGTACTTCTCCATGAAGAAGAGGAACAATCGTGGGGTTAAGACAGCCATGAAAACGTATAACCTTTTCCAATAGCCTACGGTGACCAGGAATTGTTATCAAGATGCCCAGTGAATCGTAAAAGAGGTTTCTTCAGAATAGGGGGCCAGTGGAAGACGCTCTGGCCGGTCATCAACAACGCATAATAATGATTGGATCATAAAAAAGATACAAAAAAGACAATCAATTCACTCAAAAAAGACATCATTTCACTATATGTGTATTATACGAAGCAAATAGTAGCAGCAAATTTTAGGGCACGATTTGGGGGAAAAAAAAAAGAACTTAATACAACAATCGTTCCTTCACGTTCAAACAAGAAAAGGCTAAAAATTATACTACGGTTCGTGTTGAACATTATTGCTTACAATGAAACGTGGCAGTAAGAATACGATTCACAAAAGAAGCGGCAAAGCGAAAAATGTGATTAATTGAACGTGTTAACTATTGAAAAACAGTCGAGGCTATCAAGCAGTCTAACAGTATAATCTGTCAATTATGTTTTGTTAATTTCTCCGACTCACGGAACCTTTTTTTTATTGAACGACTCTTCCCAACGCTTTCAACAAATTTTGGAACCACTTTCATAAATCCATGATTCAAGTTGTAAAGATGAAAAGAAAAAAGCGCAGAACATGCCGCAAATTGAACTCAATTTTCGTAACAATAAGTGTCATATGGAGCGAAATTACCACGCATCAAATTAACTAGAGACGTACTTGCAAAACTCAATTTAAAAAACTGCTTCTCACAGCTCAACATATTCGTATGCACTCCGCATTCCCCATGCATATCTGATATGCGTCCACCCTCATCGTTCATCATATGCGTTATATAAAACTATATACAGGGTGATTCACGAAATCCGTAACAGGGCCTTAACTCAGCTATTATAATCCGAAAGCTGGAACCAATGTAAATAAATGGGGCTCAGCTATCAAGTCATTTCGGTCGGTCTTACAGTGCACAGAAACCTTTGAAACAAAAAAATGTTAATACCAAAGTGCATATGCCGAATCACGTGGTGAAGCTTCTGAAATCTGGGACATCTCAGGTATACCTCCACGGGGGAAAGGGGGGGCAACTTCAAAATTTTAAATGGCAACAGAGATTGGTTTTTCCCCCAATGAAACCATCACCAAATTTTGAACAACTTTTAGAGGTACCGGTAACACTTTTCGATAGATCATACCGTATGGCAGCTAGAAGACCTAACTGGTGGTCAAAATTAACATGGTGTAAGAGGGTTTTCGGGACTTTTCGGATGTTGTAACTCAAAGGGAATAGTAAATAAAGGTTCCAAACTAAAGTGAAATACTAACTGGGATATGCGGAATCAAAGGGTGAAAATTTTCAAAAACAGAGGCGTCTCGGGAATACTAATACGGGGGGGGAGGGAGGGGAGCAACTTGAAAATTTTAAATAAAAAGAAATGGTTGATTTTGCTTTCTTTGAAAGAAACATGAAATTCTGAACAACTTCAACAACAACTTTCGTATTTAGTAACGTTTGGCCATTACAAGAGTTAATTGGTAGGTCAACAGTTAACTTACCAAGAAGCTCTTGTACATTTAGAAATGTTTCCTCTGAAAGTAGTTCAAAATTTCATGTTTCTTTCAAAGAAAGCAAAATCAACCATTGTATCTATTTCAAATTTTGAAGTTGCACCCCGTAGCAGTATTCCCGGAATTTCCGGTTTTTTTTTTTTTTGTTTTGTTTTTTTCCACTCTGATTCCGCATATTCCATTTAGTATTCCACTTTAGTTTGGAACCTTTATTTGCTATTCTTTTTTGAGTTACAGCACCCAAAAGTCCTCTACACCATGTTAATTTCGACCACCAATTAACGAATTTTGTGAATCACCCTGTATAAATCGCACCAACTGAAGAAAAATTAAACGAATAATTGAAAAAAAACAACAACCAATAAAACTAAAACGGTGCCTAATTTAAATACAGTGACTATTAATTTAGAAAAACCCTATTCGTTACACTAGCAGTTGAATAGTGGCAACGAAATTATACTTACCTTAAGCCCTCCGCTACATGCAGAAGAATATGTTTCAGTTCAGGCTCGGTAAAATTTCGTCCGGATCTCCGATTTTCTTCAATTGCTTCTGCTAGGCTGCCCCCATTACAATATTCATTCTGAATGATCATATGGTTGTCTTCTGCCCAGGCAGAATAATAACGAACGACGTGTTGATGTTTGCCTAAAACTGCATGGGCATATACTTCATTCAAAGCATTTTTCCTGTAAGCAAAGATTAAATATTGAAGAATACGCAGGACATTTAAGCAAAATATAGCAGAAATACAAGTTACATCTAATCTACGTCACATCAGCAAGAATAAATAAAACGTTACCGAATTTTCAAGAAGCATTATCGAAGTTCAACAAAAGAAAATAGGCATTTACTCGTATGAAATGTACCGAGCAGCCGTAGCTCAGTGGTAGAGCGTTGGCGTACTATTCGGGAGGTCCTGGGTTCGATCCCGGCTACCGACCATCCTGACTAAGGTTTTCCAGGGTTTTTCCTCAGTCACACTAGGCAAATGCCGGGATGGCTCCTTCAACATAGGCCCTGGCCTACACCTTCCGGAATCCTTTCCCTCTCCTAACCTGGCCTGGGCCTCAGATGAATAAAAGCCATAAATAAAAATTCAAAATTCGTATGAAATGTCAAAGGATATGAACTGAGAAAACTACAAGACATTTCGAAACAATAATGAAAGAACATTTTAGGGAAATATCAGAACGATCAAAGCATCTAATACCACCAAATCAAATTCTGCACAACTATACAACAGAAGTGTCCCCCAGTGGTAATGCTCGCTGCCTTGTAATCAAGGGGTTCCGAGTTCGATTCTCGATGGGAACACACGAGGTTCGGAGCCCCGTTCTTAGGACGTAATCTTCATCTGGTGGGAGGCAGTGGCAAGCCACCAATTAGTTCACCCTAACCAGAAACTGATAGCACAACACAGGAAAACGACATCTTCAAATACAAATTGGAACTAGGCTAGGACACAACGACTACTTCGAAATAATTACAAGTGATGAAAAAACGTTGTAGAATTATGGAAGCTAAAAATCAGTGGCCGTGGCTCAGTTGGTAGAGCGTTGATTTCGCATCTGAAAGGTTCGTGCACAGGGCCGGCCATGATTTCAAGTTTTTTCCTGTCACACCAGGCTAATGCCGGAATGGTACCTTAAAAATTAGCCCCTAGCCAACTTTCCTTTCACATTCCAATATCCCTCTTCATTGATGTCCCTTGTAAATGGGATTTCAGGGTGTAGACACAATTCACTGAAGCCAAATTCAGGATTTTTTAATACAACAAAAAGGCAAAGAATTGTTAGGACCAGCTAGGGAACCCTGGATTGCCACACCTAAGCTCACAAGATAAAGAGTTCTCTGGGGTAACTATATTTCTGAAGACATCCTGCTGTAACATTAAAAAGTTCACTATGAGAATATTTTTCTTCGCATTTTGGGGAAATGGCAAACGCACTACAGTGCAGCCCACTTATAACGAACTCTGATATAGCGAATTATTGGAAATTGCGAACATAAATGAAATTTCCGTCACCATGCCTATTTAAAACAATGAAGAAATGACCGTATATTACGAACAATATTTCTCTTCAAGATCGCTTATACCGAAGTTTTCAGAATTGGTTCATGTTTCGGACGTATTGATTTTCCGCTTCTTCGAGGCTATCGTTTACATGAAAAGACGAAAGTACAAAAGGTTGAAGGTCGTGAACACCCCTTCCCCTTTGTTTTGTAACACTTTCTTTTGTTCACAGCTGCCAGCTAAGTATGCAGGTCAATCCCACCCCCATTCCCTCTTTGATTCTGGTGGTGCATTACACAGGTTCCGCAAAACTGATTTTCACAGCTGTTCTCATACATTCCTCATTTGGCTTCTGTCCAAACAATAGAAATACAACACTTTTAAAATCGCATTGTCTTTTCAGACGATGGAATTTCACCATATCTCGCTGTGCAAGCCAAACATGATCCACTCCATCTCCTCCCACTTTGATGACAGCCAGGATAAAAATAAATCTCGGTTTCCAGAGGAGCTCATTGTGTTAGAAATAAAGAGAGAGTGAGGTGTTTTCGGTTGCTGTAATTAATAAAATCAACTTTAGATGCAACGCTATACTGCTGTATATTCCTTTTTTAAAACGTTTCTGCTTGTTACCTTTTTCTTTTTTTTTTTACCGCAATTCGGGATAAATACGTGAGTCTGTTTATAACGAAGTTCGGATATAAAGAATTCATTTTCTTGGTCCCTCGAAATTCGTTATAAAAGGGCTCCTAGCAAAAAATTACAAGGTTTACATGACTCAATTCATTTTATTTTGGCCTTTAGGCATCTAAGACTCAGGCCGGGATAGGGGGAGGGGAAAGGATTCCAGAAGCGGTTAGCTAGGGCCTATGTTGTAGGTTCCATCCCGGCATTTGCCTGATGTGACTAACGAAAAACTCGAAAAAAATGTCAGACAGGATGGTCGGCCGTTGAGATCGAACCCACACGACCTCCCGAATGCTACGCCAACGCTCTACCACTGAGCTACGCCGGCTGGGTTCTGTGTGAATACATGATCTGAAACATAATTTCTTGACTTTCATCATCAATGACTCCATTTCATTACTTCATGACCTGTAAAACACCCTGGATTTAAATCTACACGTTGATCAATAAATGAAATCATACAACACAAGATCGCCACATAAAGAAAAAAAGAATGTGATTAAATAAAAAATGTAAGTCTTTGTGCTATCAAGAACTACCTTATGCTTCGAAACTGTTCTAACATATCACACAAAATACACCGTTATTACAAATTATTTGGAGCGGTTTCATGAGTATGCTGTAGCTATGTTTGACATTTTGCCATGAAATTTTACAGTAATGCAGAAAAACTCAATAAGTTTTCTTCTCTTGCAGCATGTTTCGGATTTCTGTCAGGAACGCAGCACTGAACAGTGAGTAAAGATGGTGGAATTTCATGCATATCAGTCGGTCAGCACAGTGCAACGACACTTTAGAACAAAGTTCCAGAAAGATGTACCGACTGTCACCTCCATTCGGCGATGGTTTACAACTACGGGATGCCTCTGTAAGGGGGAAATCAACAGGTCAGCCTCCAGTGAGTGAAAAAAAAAAAAAAAAAATTGAGCGCGTACGAGCGAGTTACACCCGTAGCCCAAAGAAGTCGACGACTAGAGCAAACAGAGCTGAGCATTCCTCAGACAACCGTTTGGAAGATCCTACGGAAACGATTCCAACAGACGCCTTACCGCTTACAACTGGTACAAAGCCCTCACGGCTAATGACGAAGTGCTTTACAAGGTGTTTGCTACACGAATGCAACAACTGAGGGAAAAGGATGGGTTTTGGGACAAACTTTTTTTTTAAGTGGCACAGCATGGGATTTGTTTTTGTGCTTCCCTTACCAAGAGTCTTCAGAGAACTAAAAGATCACATCAACAATGCTTTTGCAGTGACAGATAGCAGCATGTTACGTCAAGTGTAGGACGAACTTGATTACAAACTGGATATCTATTGAATCAGTAACGGTGGACATATCGAGCACTTGTAATGTAGTCCACGGCGTTTTACTACATTATAAAATTTCATGGCAATATGTCACATAATATAGCTACGGCACACTCATGAAACCGGTCCAATCATTTGTAATAACCCTGTATTATCGAGAGAAAAACAGTTAATGGTTTCTAGTCCTTATTAAGGTTAATGTATTCACTTAAATCTATTACTCGAATCTAAATATTTAAGGCCTTCAGGCACTAAGGCTCAAGTCGAAAATCTATTACTTTCAAACAGGGTTCCCTCTCATTTGCCAAGAACAAATTCCCTGACTTTTCCAGGTCACTACTCACAAATTTCCAGGTACCCCATTTTGTATATATATATCATAATTCCATGGGAAAATAAAGATCATAGTTGCATGAAAATAAAGATACATCAAAATATTTCACTATTATTTTCTTAAATTGCTTCATGGTTGGCACATTAGCCTCCAAGTAATTTCAAAAACATTCTAACATTAAATGCCTGCTGTAGCTAAATGAACTTCAAACAATAAGCTATCAAATTCCCTGACTTTTCCAGGTTTTCAGACATTTTAGTGAAATTCCCTGACTTTTTAGTGCTAAGCTGGATTCCCTGACTATTCCAGGATTTTCAGGTGAGTGGGAACCCTGTTAATTCAGACAAATTTAGATGAAGAAAGTAGACATCAGCAAAGGTGTCCATTTTGGCCTGACCTCCACTCCAGCTCTGATCTGGCCCTCCACCTCCCACCAGCGTGGAAGTAGCTCTCCACCTCCACTCCACATCACCCTCCAGGTTGTAGAGTGAGGGGGAATTAAATTGAGAGGTGACCTCCGGAGGTATGGACACCTCTGGACATCACACAAACATAAAATATGATCCTATGGAACATAATGAAACTTTCTTTTCAATGTTAGCATTAAGGATTTTGAAGAACCTGGCAGAATTTGAACAGAATATATCATAGATCAAGAAGTGATAAGGATAAGTGACTCCACCTAACACCAATAGTATGAATTATCACTGCATTAACCAGTTCAATTTTCAATATCATAATTTGGTCACACTTCCGTCCGTATTCCACATCAATATGTACATTTTCAGTTATTTCATCAGTTTGACGTATCCTACTATTAATTACGTGTACAGGAGTTACCAAAAGGCCAGATTCGTTATCCAAATTCCTTTTACCATGGTCATTCCGCCAAGAGTCGGACTATCGTACTGTTCAGCGAGTTAGACCTGCTGCTATGATGTTACTACAAACTGTCCAAGTGTTGAGGTTTGGAGTCGGATGGCAAATGAGTGATTCGACACTGCTGCCACCTTAAGTGAAAAAGCTTAACTTCATGACTAGGTTATTCATTGATCTACAGTACACTCCAGTTTAACTTCTTGCCATCTTTCACATCAGACAAGACTAGAGAAATCAGCATGACTGTCTTTAAAGCAGCAGTCCAAATGCCGGATAATTTATATATATATATATAAATCACAGCCATATTCAATCCACTAGTGGATGAGGCCTCTCCCCGAAGGGAGGAGTTGGTCTACTGCTTCCACGCTGACCAGACGGGTTGGGAGAGGAGAGCCGAAGCTCTCACTGTGATCGCCACTGTCTTTTATTCACAGCAGCTCCCCAATTGTCCTCACGATGCT
>JAGDQP010033835.1:0-20463 GCA_022664845.1 Lepisma saccharinum | reverse complement strand
TACCGTATACGCTCACGTAATGTCCCCACTTCTTTACTAAAATTGCGGCGCCAAAATAAGGTGCGGACTTTACGCTGGTCGTTCATGCATTTTCTCGTCATTGATTTTCGATATAAATTACACTTCGAGCATCCTATGCTAAGAGTATCTAATTGTTTAACTTCGAATTTCAGTTGTTTTGATCCTTCTTTCCTTTCCTGTTCGCGATGTACGCCTTTCCCCTCACTTTTGTGTTCATTAACTGATGGTCGGTATCACCTTCCGCTCCTCTGTAAGCCCTAACGTTCATATGTTGTGTGTCTTCGTCTGTATACTAATACGTGATTTATCTGATTGTGTTTTGCCACCCGGAGATATCCATGTGTATTTGTGTGTTTTGTGATCAAAGTACGTGCTTCTTACTAGTAGGTCTCGCGATGGTTAAGTCTCTCTCCATTCTTGTTGCTCTTTTCGTGACGACTATAGCAGGTCTATATTGTTCTTGCCTTCCTACCCTAGCGTTGAAATCACCCAACACAGTTGTGTAATACTTCGGTAATCGCTCAAACAGTCATTCTAGCTCATCGTAAAATGTATCTTTGTCTTTACCATCAGCATCATCGGTTGGAGCATTAGCATTCATTAAAACCGTATTTCACCATCAAGTACTAACGTAAGATAGTCTTTAGTTCACGAACTCTATATTATGAACTGCCGAAAGGATACTGTTTTCAATTAGGAATTCTGTTCCGAAATTGTGTGACTATGAGTTCCCCCTTGAATTTGCCCTGTTGAATGCTATCTTGACCCTGCCACGGGACTTCTTGTATCTCTAATACACCCAGCTCGTACTTCTCGGTCTCGTGTACCACCATCCGAAGTGCACCCGTTTTGTATAATATTCGTAATTTCCACGTTTCTATTTTAAGATCCTGTTAATCTATCTTAATCATGTTCTTGGAGTCCTCTGTAGCAGTCCCCATCTGGAGATACGAATTGTGTCATTCATCTTCAGCCTCAGGTGGGGTGTGAATTACGGCCGGGGATGGGAGATAATCCTCCTCTGGAATGCATTTATCCCTGACTGCTAACTAGAATTCTCTATACATTCGTCATATATATATCCCCCCCCCCTCTAATACTTTACAGCTTTATTTTCGCCTTTGATTCAGATATCATATTATTGAATTGTTAAATGCGCACACCTAAGTCAACATATTATAAACTAAGATGCTATAAGCCTACTGTAAGAGTTTCAAAACTAACGGTAGTTTATAGCCATGATTTCTAAAGTTAAAAATTAAAAATGACTTAAGAATTTCTGGTAACCCTCTAATTATTTATTTGCCACGTGTGCGCGCGGCAGGAATAACATTCTGGATTTGAGGAGAATAAATAAGGTAAAACCTGGCATTCGTCACGACGAGGTTGACACCATAATACATCGCGGCGATGTTTATTCAGTAGGAATAGCATGGACTCATTGTCTAACCGTATATGAACGAAAACAAACTGAAGGAAAGAATTAAGAAGGAAATTGTCAAGACCTCACACGGAATTCAAATAAAATTCTAAATCTAAACAGCCGTTCTTTCATATTTTGAGCATGAATATATTTCGGGTTAAGAATTCGAAGTTATTTTACTTTCAAAATACGTAATGCTGCGTAATTGTTTTCCATCCATTTATGTACGCGTAATTGTTTCCTGGGTCCTTTGCAACCCAGTTCTCCACTGGTTTATTCTAATATGTTTTTGAGTTGAAATTGTATATTTCGCAGAAGACAAAATAAGGAGAAAGAAAATAAAATTCCGCTTGTGTTAATCTATCGCCTCTTTATTTCATTTTTCAGAACTTACAGCTTTATAAACAAACTAGAAGAAAGCGACAATATTAAAAAAATCATTGAGTCAATCGTATCACGGAAATGATCAAAGGGCAATGAAGAGACCTATTCTTTCTATTAATAGTTAAAAATAACCGAATTGAATTGAAGAGAAAAAAATGGCAATTTTGCATTGCAATCCTGAACTCTTTAT
This sequence comes from Lepisma saccharinum, assembly GCA_022664845.1. Classification (NCBI taxonomy): domain Eukaryota; kingdom Metazoa; phylum Arthropoda; class Insecta; order Zygentoma; family Lepismatidae; genus Lepisma; species Lepisma saccharinum. The sequence goes on along the minus strand of JAGDQP010033835.1, from coordinate 18,445 downwards.
TTGAATAGACAATTAATATTTTATGAATATAAATTTGCATACAATTATTAGAACAATTATTGCTTTATAGAATAAAGTACGTTTATATGCCTGAGCTCCTGATGTCTAAAGGATATAAATAAATTCAAATTACGGTATGTTTACTTGAGATATGACAACAATTTTTTACGACGAATGAAATACATGAATTCTCTGCAAGTGGATGACAGTGTTAAAAATAACGACCGGAGAAAGTGGAGAAATTTGGTGACCGAGAAATCCTCAAAAGTACTTTAGATGTCTTTACATGTAGATGAAGCCACCGTGCATGATAACAGTGCTTTATGGTGAAACACGTGACCGCAATGCAGCGATCAAGAAGTCTCGCTCTGATTACGAGCAGGATTTTCCTCCTTATTTTTAAAGTGTACTCCCTATTTTTATATTATTCTCAGAATATTAACCAATAGTAATTTCTTTTGTATGACCGGAGACAAGCTTGGTTAACTTTCCACTCTTCTTTTCAGTGGCATTTTTTTAAAAAATAAATCTTCTTTTGGGTAATTCTTTATTATCAGAGTATACATTCTTCTCGTTTGCTTTGTAATTCTCTTTTCAATAGAGCACGTAGTTCGGGACTTACCGTTAACATAATATCCAACGCACGCTCAAATTCTATGCAAGGGAGAGTTCAGGTGCTCAAAACATGCAATGTCAGCCAGGGCTACCAGATACGACTATTGTATCCTTTTCATATAGGCAATCTTGCATCCACCGTAGCTGGGTTACAGCACTTAGCGACAACCCCAGGCAAACTCTTATATTTGTTTGACGTTAATTTCTCAGATATTCTTTCTGAACTTGATGATAAGTTCAAGAAAAATATTTTGTACTCTCAAAATACGATACTCATTTTTGCCTTATCGTTTGATTTTTCTGGGTATGTACTGCCAGTGTCTTCGAGTTCAGTTTGTCTTTATTCTGTTCCTCTTCTCTTTAGCGCTCGGTTACATCTTTTACTGTACGAATTCTATGTGAACAATGTAATAGACAGTTTATTTTCCAGAAAACCTTTATTACATCATGTAGTTGTTATATTTTAAATTCATATTAAATTTATGGTTAAACTTGAACAATAGCATTGCTCTTGCTCAAGTAAATATTAATTTTATCAGCCTGCAAGAGCGCATTGTAAAGTAAATAAGACTTTCTTTAATATTCTCCAACCAAATGCTTTCAAACTCATATAAAAATTTGGAAATGTACTTCAAAAAGTGATTGTACAAGATAGTTTACTACAAAGTTACAATTTAGTCTAATATCTAGAACTTGGATGTTGATGTGCTATGGAATTGATTCCTGACCATTCTGACTGAGTTTTCCTCAGTTTCACGTATTAAAATTGGGATGAAATTATTCCTATTCTTTCTTCCTTTTATAGAATGATGTGAGTGATATGACGGCTTGCAGTCTTATGATACTGTGAAAGCCATAGATCTATGTCCATAACGTAAACACCACGTGTCACAATCTACAATTCCCAAAATTAAAAAATGACTGAACACGTTAATAAAAAATTGTAGTCATAATGCTCGTATTCACTTGTTTCAATAAACATTCATCGGGTGAGTTAACAGACAAACGCTTACATTAAAACTGTCCCAAATAGGAGTCACAGGAACGTTAAAGGAAAACTGAGACCTTACCGAGGCTCAATGATCTGCTACCTATGATAATTTTAATGTGAGTTTTTTACCTTTGTCTTTTAACTCAACGGATGAAGCTGGATTGGATCAAGTCAGATATTGTGACTACGAATTTTATTAACTTGTTCAGCTAAAGCTTTTCTTTTTCTTTTAATTATTTGCAAGTTATAGAGCTATCTTTACTTTATACAAAAATGCATTCGAAAGGCATTTTACTCAGCGAACTAAAATAATTCCATATTAAGTACAGTTATGTTTCGAATAGAACATGATTTGTACCTAGTTTAATTTTGAGAGTTTAGTCTCTAATCATTCTTTTCAGGATAGAATATGTATAAGCATTATTCTGAAACAATCTTAGGACACGGACTGATACTGTTACCCTCCTTAAAAATTACGTATGTACATATAAGTTTGTTTATTGCATCGATGTTTATTTATTTGTTTATGTTTTGTATATACGTAGCGTAAGTTATTCAATTTTAACGATAAAAAATTTACCACTATCATTTAAATTTTGTATATATTTTGATGCACTTCGTGTCTTCTTCTATCTACTCGATCAGCTTTCTTCTTCTTCCTTTCCATTATTCCTAAGTTATATCATAAAGCAAAACAAATTAAAGATAATGTTCCATTTTCCAGGTGGTCGAGGAGCACCTACTCCATGCTGAATCCACAATGACTGCCAACGAAAGCCCAGGTTCCTGATAATGTTGAAACGCCAACCTTCATGTGACTCTGTGGTCCAACTTGGAGGATAGTTGAGTGAATGGACGGAGACGAGTGGGACACACACGTGCCTAGAGTGCATGTGTGTTTGTGCATGCGTTTGCAAGTATTAGAAGTGAAAAGTTTTGCTAAATCATCTTACGATACAAGGCCAGTGGCTGAGTTTAAGTGACTGCGGTGTGTAAAGAAGAGGTATTGAGTTGGAGCTGTCGTGGGACACCAGTCCGTGCCCCTCCCCGGGCACTTCTCTTCCACCGGATCGGACCATCTCGCCCACTGATATGAAGTTCAACCAGTCGGATTGCGGACCAGTGGATGCGTTGCTGACTTGGGGAGGAGACCACTTTTTGGACAACAAGTTGGACCCCGTGGATTCTGTGGATACAGCAACGAAGGCTACCATGGATGCCCTGGACAGCTTGCTTCTAACTGGATCTCCACCAAGTTCAAATTTCGCCGAGCTGAAACCGTTGCCCCCTTTCTCAACGTATACGGGGAATATCACTGTGAATGGCTTAGGAAATGGAGGGGGTGCGAATCACTATCAACCAGCTCCATCTCCGCAGAGCACAATGGGTGTTCCCAGTAGTACTTCCGGGCGTCATCCATCAATTGAGGGAAATAACAATAATCCTAATTTGTATAAGACGTGTATGCCAACTCAAAGTAACGGCACTGTATACTATTCCAGTCCTGAACAAGTTTCTTCAAGTGCGGATGGGGTGGTGAGTGGTAATGTTCTTATGAAAGCGGAACCCGTGGACTATATTTTGGGGGCGCCGGATATTGAGGACATTGCTGCAATAATCGGAAATGCCATTGCGGATACAACAGTGCCCAACGTTACTGTGGAGGGTCTTGACCCAGCGGATACTAGGGATAGTTGGATGGACCTTGACGCGTGGATCGACACAGCATGTTCAACGGACGCCAAGTCAGAGACCTTAGACATAAACGCACAGTTTGTTAGTCCTTCTCCACCCATTAATGTCAATGTAGCATCGTCCACGTTACAAACGCTTCTGACTCAGGGCCCAAGCCATACGTACAACAATCAACAACAACAGCCACAGCAATCGCATCAGCAACAACAAATTATAAAGAGAGACTATCACATGCCACTTCTTCAGAGTCGACTGCAAAATGGTGGAAATTTGAACGGTTTGAAGACAACTGAAGTTTATACTTTGAAGGCAGATCCCACTTATGGCATTAAAATTGAGCCCCCTTACAGTCCCCCATGTGTCATAAACAAAGACATTCTTCCCCACACAACACATACAAGTCCTCCAGGACACGTAAGCACAACGGAGAATCCTGGAGTACTTAATGGTCGTTTTCAGAGAAAGCAGCCATCCTATATCAGGGCATCTGGTGGGATGAAGGACATCAATGGCTCATTGGAAGGATTCCCGAAGATGAAGCCGAAGAGTAGAAGTGGGAAAAGTAACAAGTTAGGTGGGGCGTACGCGGATGGAACCAAAGAGAAGCCCGTCCACCGCTGTACTATTTGCAACCGCGGATTCCTCAACAAGTCCAACATCAAAGTCCATCTGCGGACGCACACGGGCGAGAAGCCGTTCCGATGTGAGACGTGTGGGAAGGCGTTCCGGCAGAAGGCTCATTTGATCAAGCACCAGCAGATCCACAAAAGGGTGGGCCGCGACTGAGGGAGGGAGTGATCAACAGAGACAGTGTGATGGTTATGCAAATGCCAGTTTTTGACGTTTGGCAACTTGCACTCGAGACATCGAACGAACCTGTCTGCTATTCAATCAAGTGTTTAGCTACAAAAACTATATCGACTGTTGCCATTCCTTGCTTTTAATAATCGTGACATGAAGCAGAATCGATCTCCTTCAGTGGTAATGGTGAACTCGATGTATATTTTCATTATTAACAATAGGGCCAGACTGATTATACGAAATATATTAAAAAATATATACATAATTGTATTGTGTAGTTTTATAAATCCGAGCCCTTTACTCAGGTGAGCCAAAGAAATGAATTTGTTGTTATGGGTCCACTTAAATCTTTTTTATTCTTTGAAGATATATCTTTCACTAATATAAGTAAATATTTTCATCTTTTCATTATGAACAAAAAGAAATAAATATAAAAAAATATAATTATTTTTGTAAAATTGTTTTTAGCTTTCTTGTTTATAAACTGTTATTTATATCTATAGAATCTTGCATGACTGTGTTTTACGATTCTTGCGTTAAAGTATCACAACACAAAGCAATGCTCAAAGTATTTAAAAAGAAAACAGAAAATAAAGCATACACTATTGTCAGTAGAATTTAATAGTTATAACTTACTATCAATAGGTTCATTTCTTGTATTTATTATCTGCTCGGATTATTTTTATGAATTTTTTCGCTACAGAGCAGATTCTGAAATGTCATATTGGTATAATTAATGTATTTGAAACTTGCTTCAGTATATGGAACAAAACAAATATCAGTTACTGTCAAGTAGCTTCCTTTACACATAAACTACAGGTTTCAATTGTATGCGTGCGTGTGTTTATATTTTATTGCATCACAAGTTCAAATTGTAATATTATGTAAATAGCATAGATGTTTTAGATGGTGTGCTAAAGTGACCATTACTTTTTCTTTTTTTCAAGTATTGGATTTTGATTATATAAAATCCTTTCTTTTCCTCCGAAATGTATGATTTGTTTGCAGGTTTTATAATTTCATTCTGTTTCTTAAAAAAGTAAAGTTTTTAAGTGTCAAAATAAATAATATGAATAGTAGTCAGTGTATAGGAAGTAAGTACAAGTTTGGTTGTGTGATATACGTGTATTTTTTATTCCGAATCTGGACAAAATGTGTGCATGTCATTCTTCTCTTGAAAGGGAGTTTAAATGGGAACCTTAGATGGAAGACATGGGAGGGGGCATGGCTTAGTTTTCTTCTTTGTCGCTAACATTTAACTTCTTTAAGAGTAATGCAATGTTACTCAGAGTAATAATAAAATATGGATCTCTCTATTTAATGATAAATTTCCTGAATATATATGTATTCGTGTAACAAGATATATAAACGAATTTATTTTGGCATTTCATATACAAAATTGGGAAGGAGAGACTTCCAAACTCATAACTAAATAATACATTAATACAATATGTATTTATACCGATGTAAACAGGAAATCAAAATAACCAACATCTTTTCTAGAAATTAAGAGTTCATGAATCTTACAGTGGCAGGAATGAAACCATCTGTTTCACTATGGTGTTAAAGTGTCTACGCTAACAACTTGTCTACGTGGATTATTTTGCAATATTTTATCTGGAAAATTGCACATTGTATTTTTAAATCAGTTGAAAATTCCCTTTATTCTCTTTCTCTTACAAACTAGAAGCTCGTAATTTAATGCTGTAACATACTAAGCTCTCTCTCTCTCTCTCTCTCTCTTTCTTTCTTTCTTTCTTTTTCTCTTCTTACAAAAAGTGTCATCAGAAAGTGACGGATCTCAATGTGAAAACTTGCAATATTTATGTAAATATAACTTCTTCACATAATTTTCAACCTAAGTTCTTCCTTAAAAAGTAGAAAACAGAGAAAACCACGAATGATATGTATAAAAAATTATAAATGAAGATATGAATTAGCATTGTGCGAGGTGTAGGAAGAACTTCCCATTGTTATTTCGATGATGTATTGGATATATTGTAAGTGAGTAATGTTGTATTTAATTTTTGTTGTGTCATGTAAACAACACAAAATATTGAATGTTTGAATTAGAATTTCCACGTCAAAGTCAGTTGAACTAGCAAGAAAATAAATTTATTGTGAAGAGGACTTTTTAGAACTTTTTAACAGTATTCTTTGCTTTTTCATTGTTATTTTATGTATAATTGTTGTTCTATTGTTTGCATAAATTTTGAAATGAAGTTGAAACGTAAAATAAATTGCATTTTCTTTCTTTATTTTATGTCTTAAACCTCTAAATATATATGTGTACTATATGTAATTTCATGCAAAGGTAGTCTAAAGCGATTCAAACTTTTGCAGGTGAGTATTAAAGTTGAATACAATTTAAAATTAAACGCAGAATACGTGCTATTAACTTGTTCTGAACCATTTTCAGATCTCCATAGGGACGCACAATACATTTTATGAATACCTATTCTGTGACTTCCTTTCATGCCACTTGATATCAGTCCAACCGAATTATGAATGAAATAATGCTAGTAAGTTATGCATAATATATACGCTTTTAATCTACTGCGGATCCATAAGGTGAAGTATCCGATGTTCAAACTGCACTCCGCACTTTTGAATCGAATCAAGAACAATCATTGCTTACTAGCTTTATTTCATTTCTAATTTGGCTGGTGGTGTAAAACAGGTGGATAGGATGGGTATCAATAATTATTTCAGCTATGGAACGTATTTTAATATCAATCAATCATCGATTGGCATTCGCTTGGCACCTGCGGTGCAGTCAGTCACTGTGTGATGGAGATATTAGCTGAGATGTAGCCATTTGTTGTTGCAGCCACTTGCTGGGGAACGGCCACTTGTTGGGAAGCGGTCACTTGTTGGGATGCAGCCACCTGTTGTGTTGCGCACACCTGTGGAGATGCAGCCACTTGCCTGAGAAGCTGCTACATGTTGAGCGTTTGCATGATTCAACACAGACACTTGTTAACAGGATGCGATTTACTAGAGTCAATACAGACATTTTACCTGGGTTTCTCCACCCTTCTTGCATGTGTGGTTTACCAGGTAAAATATCAGTAGTTTGAACCGATACAGGGATTTTTACAGAATATACAGCAATACATATTCTGTTTTCTGCCCTCTTCAAGAAAACTCTTCTCGCGTTTCTCTATCTTCTTGTTTCGCCTTCTTTTTTCTCTTTTACGTATTCCGATTCACGGTAAATGTATCCGAAAGACAGAAATCGTATGCATCCACACCCGTGACAGATGCTTTAGTAGCATGTGCATGCGGAGATCGCTAGTAGAAGTTGGAGAGCGGTCACTTAACAGGGCGGGACTTTACGGGGGGCCTGACAGTCAAAACTTTTTCAAGTACTTTAATTTGTGGATCAAGTTAAATCGGGGTTTAAATGTTTTGTTCAATGTCTGATAGTATCTCAAAACAAGATGTATCACAAGCCTTAGAATACTAACTTGCAACGTGAATAAGAATGTGTAACTCCTAAACGTTAAGGTGAGTTTAATATAAGAGGAAAGAACATAAAAAGAATAAAGAACAACAAAAGAATATCATGTCCTTTCAATGACAGGGTATTATATGTTAAACCGCGTCGTAGAAATAAATTAGAATGTATTTTTACATTACTGTATTGAGCACGTGATTAACGTAATTATTTGTGGAAAAGTTTCGTTAGTCAAAGATAGATATTAACACTTTTTATAGAGCTAATCTTTTACGGATATGTGTTGAAGTGTTTGGGTTGGGATTTGATTGTAGTGTTCTGTCTCTAGGTATGTATACGTAAACACTTTTCTCCTTTAAATTTTGAAAATGTGGGTTACTTTATTTCGCGTTACTAGGAAAAATAGACAAGCTATTGAGCAGAAATGTTTTAGTAAAATAAATTAAAAAATAAAAAACTCCTCAGGAAAAATGTATTACAATAATTATGTGTAGAGAACGGATTTTTAATGAAGAAAATTTTAGGAAAATATGAAATTGAAGATGCCAACTTTTTTTTTTTTTTTACAAATTTCAACTAAAATAAACTGATTTAGTCACAGATTTTCCTTCGTATACAATGTACAGTCACATTTTGTAAAATGATCTCTTGACGTGCACATCTAGTTGCAAAAATAAATACATGAAATTTCCAAAGAAGATATTCAGCACTTTCGAAACTGTATTAAATTAATGAAATTGTTACACAACTAATTAAACGATTTTATTATCGTGCTCCCCTAACAATCAAATATTGTAATCAAATTCTCAATCTTCCCGTTGACATATTGAGTTCATATTTTGCAGATGTGTGTAGTTCCAATGACAGTACATTTATTTGAGCGAAATGTCCATAGATTAGCAACCTTGAATCCAATATGGTCTCCCGAAAGTAATTCCAATCAAATCTTTCAAATTCTTACCTACTTCCCGTTGACCGATTGAGTAAAAATTTTGCACACTTGTGTACTACCGATGTCAATACATTTAGTTGATCGAAATGCCCCAAAAGTTACCATGTTGTATCCAATATGGCTGCCCAAATGCCATTTTCCAATCCGCTAGTGATACAAACATAAAATTTGGTATAGGTCTATATCAGCATTTACTAGTAGCTTACGAAGTTCTTACAAAATCTTCAAAAAGTCGCCATGGTTAGAAACTTATTTTTACCATTTAGTACAACGTTGTTAAAAGATTTGCTGTATATAACTAGAATAGCAGAAAAGTTTTTATATTGAAAGGGTAAAAATATATGTACCTCTTTCGAACAGTAGGTGCACAAAACTATTTTCCCTTTGTTACCGCCCATAACTTTATCTTTAACTATTTTCCCATCTGTACGGTAACATTTAAATTCAGAGCACCAATCTCGAATCCCAGCTTTTGATATCACCATATAATGCTCCACGTCCAGCTCTCAAATCACTAGTAACCACAAACAATGACACACAACAACCGATAGACAGAGAAATTCCATTCACTAACCCCCTCCCTCCCAAACTTCCCCAAGGGTTTGAACCTTAACAATCGCTGTCTCGCTGAAGGTAAACAAAGAATTATAGCCTAAGGCAACACGCTTTGGCAGCATTTTTCTCCAGAACTGCATAGAAAAGTCTGAGAAAATAAAATAAATCCGTAAACAAATTCTTGGCGTTTCCACTAAGATTTTTAATGTAAGTAAGACAATCGGAATAAAACATAAAAATATGAACAAAATAGGAAGAATTTGGTAAAATATGAAGGTTTGGTCAAAATATTATGAAATATGAAAAAAAAATCATGCACAATGGAGTCTATGCCTATCCAAACGTATAGATCTCAAGTTTTTTCGCTCTCCTATAAAAAATAGAGAATATGAAATTTAATAAAAATCCGTTCTCTAATTATGTGTATCGCCAGTATTTAGTATGCAAAAGTAATTAAGTAAGTTATCGATCATGAACCAAAAGCAAAAAAGAATCCTTCATTTAAACGTTTTCTGCTTTTGGATAAAATATTTTCAATTGAAACAGAAAAAAAGTATTTGAATAAATTATGAATTCACTCTTCATAATCTCTAATAAATTACTTTCCAGTTGGGTAAAATTTATGATAAAGCTTACAAAATTATGTTTTATAATTTCACTGCACAATAAACGTTGTATTATTGTATTTTTAACACCAGTGCAAAGATTCGCCTGCTTCTGCAAACACTCCAGAATATAATGTATATGCAGAATCATTCCCTTCAACGTTTTCGTTCGTTAGCATCTTGAATAGTCAATTGTTCCAATTAATGTCTTTTGGTTCTTGTGAAACTACTTTTCTCTGATTTATTTGCATGCAGATAGTATTTTTTTAAAAAGCTGAATGTAAACTTACACATCCATTTTCATTAACTTTATCTGTATTGTAGCAAATTATGTATCCTTCTCTAACCACTCTTTCATATTAATTTTTCGCTGCTTCTAAAATCAATTTTGTCGCCTGTATGTTGATTATATGTGTTGAAATCTCTTATTTCGTTTCATTATTCCCAATAATTTTTAATATTTTGACGTATCATGAATTAGGAATATGACGAAATGAGATCAGGGGTTGGAACATATGCAATCAATCAGGAACATCATAGTCGTATAGATGTAAACAGTGTTTAGTTTCTTTAAGAAGCAAAAAACATTTAGGTAAGGATACAGAATTTGTTACAATATATATAACCTTAGTAGTATATAATATAACTTTCTAGCCTCATTTTTTATTGTTCTTCTCTATTTACTAAAAAACAATAGCTTTATCGAAAAATTAAAACTAAGAAATCATTCCGTTACTATTTATCGTATTTAGAACTAAAGAACAATTATTTATCAATATTTGTGAAGAGTACGTAGCCTAATTAAATAGTAATTAATTACGATTTTATTAGGCTAACTACTCTTCAAAAGATAGTGATAAATAATTGTTCTTTCACTCTAAATACAAGAAATAATATAATTCTTTCTAAGTTTTCACGTTTTCGATAAAGCTATTAGTGATTTAGAAAATCGATAATTTACATCAGAAATGGGTCTCAAATAAAAATGAACGTGGAAATTTAAATCTAACTTGGAAAAATGTTATGTAGTGGCAGAAATATAATAATTGAAAATATTAAAGAAATAATGCAATGAGAGAAATGATCTTGATTTTGTGTATACATTATACTCGAAATGCTTGTAGAAGCAGGTGAACTGTATTAAGTAAATTTTGTGCTGTTCAAATTGTGGATCATAGTTTTTAAGTATAAGTACAGTATGTGAAACAAGGCCTTAGTTTTATACATCATGACAGAAGTTTTCATTTATTTAATTTGTTCTGAAATATTTCAACTTCTCTCAGACTCATTACTTACTGCCCTGAATACATTATTAGTAAATTTTACTGGAACCACAAACATATCTAAGACAAAACTTACTTCACGTGGGATATGGTATTCGGAACACTGTTGATCAACAAGTGAATCTTTACTCGGGAAACGAAGAGAAAATATTACATACTTTTCAACGTTAAAGCGTTAACTGAAAGAAAAGTACACACACACAAATTTATATGTATCTACTGATACGCTAGCAATTGAAATAACAGAATTTTCTTATATATATTTTTTAAATAAATAAGGAAGAGTTTTAATTGACCGCTGACTAGATACTTGTTGGCCTCTGAGATGTAAGCTTCAAAATAGATAATCATGGAATTACTTTAAATTAACATTGCTTTACTATGATCACTTTAAATTGAAAATGATATCTTAATTTAATAACACGGAATGATTTACATTTCAATATATTTTCGACATACTACAGTATGATCGGAAATAAAGTATACCGAAATCAAGAAATACATGTTCTGATGTATGGAATTTGAATTTAATGTTACTGCACAATGTTACGGAGACTAACCGTCAAGCAGTACAATACAGCATGTGATCAGAAACAAAACAGGCAGTTCACAAAATATTTAATACCCATGCTCCAAGTGTGCTCCGGTCAACACCAAAGGTTTTTCATAGCGACGCTGCAAGCTGTCAAACATGGCCACAATTTTATCCCCTGAAATTAAATGCAGCACACGAGTGATACTCAATTTGAGCTGTTCATTATTACCAAGCACTGGATTACGGTAGACATGCCCCACGAATAAACACCAGGCGGGGTGAGATCAGGTGAGTGGACAGGAATACCTGTTTGCATCGAGATTATGTAGTCTTGAAAGTGATGTTCCAGATGCTATAAGGATTCACTAGCGGTGTTTGTAGTAGTTCAGTCTTGTTGAAATCATTGTGTTTAAACATAAGTTCTTTGTGGCTGATCGCCTATTTTTCCGAGCGCTTTTTGCATTGGCACAGCACTGACTACGTTTGAAGGAATTTTGCAACTAGAAACATTACTCTGTGCTTTGTTGGACTTTCTTAACACCACCAGCGGTGTACTGTGCTGGCAACTTTCGGTATACTTTATTCCCGTCCATACTGTATTTATTCACAGGTAGACTAGTTTTCTCTCTACGTTCGGTGTTGGGTCACAGGTACGTGCCAATCTGTAGAGTTTAAATTAAATTATTTCTTCCGGTTATTATCATTATTATTATTAGCTCCTTAATTAATTACACGTTCATATTTACTAGTCACTTCTTTACATTCGTGGATTCTTAAATCATGCAGCAAGCTCGGAGTTAGTAAATGTAGGCACTCCTTCAGATTAGTATTTAAAAATCAACAGCAACAAATTTAAATCTCTGTACTACTTTCCATAACCTCAACAAGTACAGTAAGCGCCAAAATATACAGTACTGAAGTGAAAAGACAAGCAATATGACCTTGTTGTCATCTGTGAGTTTATTTCTCCTAAAATAAACTAACATACACACTATTAGAGTGCTTATTTACCCAGTGTTCGATTTGTTATAAATTACGAAGTGGGGTCCTACAACTAATGGTAGCTGTTAAGTTTAAACCTACTGCCATTTTGTTTAGCAATACAAAGATTTTATTCCTGTTTGGGATGATATTCGAGTTCAACAACCGGGGATGAAATCCTCTGGTACCTGAAAAAGTCTCCGGCATGCCCACTGTCAAATCGAACACTGGATTTACCACAGTATGCGTAATGTTCGAAGTTTATACCGCCCCGCTGTAAAGAGTGTTCATATTGTTCACGCAGATTCTCAAACATATCCTGGTATAAAGGTTGTTGCAGACTCCTGCAAATGGATTTGCTCGCGTTATGCAGGAACAGTACTTGGCGCATGTTCACAGTTCAACACACTCTCCTATAACATTCCTCATAATTATGCATCAAGTGGTGTAGAATCAGTGGAATGAGACAGGTATGGGAATTCAGTACCACTTAAGTATGAGCGGAAATAACACTCAACTATGAATACCTTTTCCTCTGTCGAGAAACCCATTTCCAACAATAACTTCACAAAAAACTTCATTTTCATTGCTGAGAACACTTGAAACTGTAGCTATACCTCGTCGACAAATGTACATGCGCGTTCGAGACAGTGTTGCCATGTGGAGGGAAATTTTTCGAAAAACGGGAACATCTGGGCCTTAAAAAGTAACAGGTAAAATAAATTTTAAATCGGGAATTTTTGTTATCTTTTTGTTCAAATTTCCATCAATTTTTAGAGAAAACTTAGTATCTGGATTATTTTTACAACAATGGGGAAAATTTTCAGTGTTTTAAGTAAAATATTGCAACGCGAACCTGACAACACTGCTTCGAGATACGCGAGTTTCAGTACTGGATTTTGGCGCATACCGCATATTACTATAAATTCTCCATAGGCATTTACAACCAGATATCTAATTAACAGCTATGATCATAAAGGCACACCCACACATGAGTTCTCATTGTCCACCAAAATACGATTCTAATCTTTTCTAATATATTCTTGTATTACATTTCAACTGCATGATTATCGTTTATTCAGTAAATGGAGACTCCTGCTCCTATAATTATTAGATATGCTAGGACTATATTCACCTGAGTTATTTACATCCATAATTCCATATACGAACAACAACAGAAAACTTTTTATCAATTGTAATTACTACTATTTTTTTTCCTCTAAAATACTTTATAACCTTTTTAAAAAGTACATTATCTCAATTTAATGAACTACCTGTTTTCCTACTCTTGCTTGTACTACGAACTTATGCTTCTTTTAATTAGCTCATGTGCTAAATGGGTGAAAATATGTAATATGTTTGTTATGCTTCTAAAAAAATAAATTTAAATGAGTAATCGTACATAAATAATTTAGATCACAAAACGAAAAAAAAAAATGCTAAAACTTACTGGACCAAACTGAATTAAGTTTAAATTTTGCCTCAATTCAATCAGTAACATTTCGTTTCTTATAATCCAATTTCAGGAAAAAAACTATTATATATTTTTTTAAATGTTGGAAAGCTTCATACCGAGAACGTTTTATAAGATTAAAGACATATAATGAAGTCGTTAATGAAGTATGACCTAAATAAATATAAGGACCACAAAAACTTTTATACACGTTTAAAATACACTCAGTTGATTGTTCTACCATTGAAGTTGTAAGAAAGATAAACTTAGGTTCAATTTATTTGGCTGCTATCTCTACATACGTTTCTTCTACATAATTGTTTTCTTTAACCTTTATCATTTTTAATTGGAGAAATAGTTCATGTTAGTAGATAGAAAACGTCTTAAGTTAGAATGTAACTTTCTCACAAGGAACACTCGCCAAGTGTCAGAGCCAATTTGATGAAAGTTCGTATGTAGGTACAGTGCCTAGGTAAACATTCAAAGCATGGGTCGAAATGGAAATTTTCACGAAACGGAATGCTTTACCTTCGTTAACATATTATTGTCCTTTTTTTTTTTGCATATGATTACCATATTAACGAGACGGAACAGGAAGGTTCCAGATATTCACGAACCGGAACAGCGTTCCGGTTTGCTCTGGTCCATTTCGAGCCCTGATTCACAACGAAAATTCTAGCGTGCGCGGGAAAAGTCAGAAATGGACTAAAATGATATAAGTTAAAATGTTGCCTCACCTTCAGTTAACTTAGTCTATGTCAATTCTAAATGTGAGTTGAATAATCGCTTCTTTGTACTTCTTGAATAAGTGGTATCTTATGCCTGACAGGGAAGAAGAAAGTCGTCTCCTGAAAAACTGTGTTTTGTGACTTATATTGTTTCTCCCGCACACGCTAGAATTATTGGAGCTATCGTCAACAAATAACGACAGGGGGGTGGGGAGAAACATGGAACGTGGAGAGCAAGTAAGTCGAATACAGAGTACGGAAAAACCCTTTTCTTTTATAAACTTACACACATTGAAAGCAAATGGCTATAAACGGATATTGGACAGGAGGTGATACATCCTGGGTAGTATGACGACAATGACCGCCATCTTGAAAGCGGCCATCTTTTCTATGCTTCAAATTTTTAAATTGTAAGTGGGCCATATGACATATCAATCTGCGCTGGAATTTTTTCAAGAAATCCAATGGTGAAGTTAGTTTTGGCATAATTCTAATCCTGTATTACAAAATGCCACGTGAAATTGACGTGGAGAATGTGTGACTCGAAAGATAAAAAACATTTTTTGTTGAAACAGTTGAAGGGAAGAAAACCAAACGGCTACATAAGAGGTACCGTTATGTTGGAAAATATGATCCTCATGGCCGCAACATGAAGTGCACAAACGCTATAAAAATTTTAATACACTAACGGAAGAAATTTTAATACACTCGGTTCCAAGAAGGCGTAATGCTAGGTGAATGTGACATTCTCCAGGTCAATTTCACATGTCATTTTGTCGTACAGAATTAGAGTTATGCCAAAATTGACTTCGTCATTTAGTTTCTTAGAACATTCCAGCACAGACTGATACATTACATGACCCACTTGCTATTTAAAAAAATTGAAGCATAGTCAAGATGACCGCTTTCAACATGGCGGTTATTGTCGTCATACTATCCAGAATGAATCATCTCCTGTCCAATATCTACTAATAGCGATTTGTTTTCAATATATGTAACAGTTTATAAAAGAAAAAGCGTTTTCCGTTCTCTGCATTCGATTTACTTGCTCTCTACGTTCCACCTTTCTCGGGTTCCCCTGTCGTTGATGACAGCACTTATAATTTTGGCTGTGAAGATTTACCTAGGCACTGTATCTAAGTAAGAATTTTCATCAAAATCTGGCTCTGTACGGACACTGTACGGACACTGTAACGAGATCGTTTTCTTAATAGGCGAAAGCCTGCACCATAGCTGCAAGGCTTGAACGTAGTTTTCGTGATTATAGCCAAGATAGTAGGAATTCCAGATCCCAGGATTGCTTGAACGCCCAGATTTGAGGAAAAATCATATCGTACTCTACTCTGCTTTCAGGTAAATTCAATGATTTGTCAGAATGAATTTCATGCGGCAATAACATATTTTTTATCAGAGTTTATTTGGCAAGTCCATATAGTTTTTCAGAAAGATTGATCTCATAATATATATATAGGAGGGAGTAGTGAAATAAAATTTACAAAAATTCTGAAACGAAAATTTCAATGGTTTCCTTGAAACCTGATATTTATGTATTTTAAAATATACATTATGTTCCCTTGTTTACCTTAACTTCTATTTAATTAGCTGATGATAAATGTTACAGAAGAAACGAAGAGAGGTTTTCCGGAATATTAGTCGTTGCTATATCAAATAACATTAGGTCCCCGCATCTCACCAAGGAGAAAAGAGGTCCTCTGAGATACATGATTAAAATTTGCTGTAACGAAGGCGAAAGATTTCTCTCCCCTTTTGATTTTTCATCAATGATTACAATATGCGTTTTCTAGTAACGAAAACTATAAATTTTCCAGTTTCAACATTCTCAATAACGAATACCATTTCTATTCATAAAATTGCAGTTGTAAGTTTTGTGTCGAAATTCTTGACGATAACTCTAAAGCATTCTTCCATTATTATTTTAACACCAATATTTTATTGAAGTGTGGAATTTATTTCTGACAACGGAACTTATATTCAGAAAGTCAACAGGAGGAAGAAAGACTGAAGAACCTGTTGGATTTTTTTTTTAAGTTTTATTTGCAACCTTTAGGAGTTTATGGCTCAGGCCTAGAACTTATGAACTTATTAGAATATGGTTATAGATTTCAAACGTGGATCAAGATTTTTTTATTAATTTGACAATAAACTCTTAGTAATAGATTAATAAATATTCCTGCAAGAGATTAAATATCACAATTTAACGTTATACAAATTTATAATTAGGTAGGATATTATGTTTATAAATTTTAGTTGCACGAATAGCTTTAGATGCAATTATTTCTTTTACAAAAGTATACAAAAACCTGCAGTGTATTTCATGATTAGCCGTAAATGTAGTTTACTTTTAATTTTGTGTTTGGATAATGTATATAACTGTAATTCTCTTTGAATTTAATTAAAAATATACTCTTTGCGTGTGAACATTGAGTAGAATATTCATTTGTAGTGAAAATTTAATGGTTAAAACACCCAACTGGAACATAGAAGATCCGGGTTCGAGTCCATGACACAGAAACAACCAACTTTTAAAGTATTTTTCAACAATTAAGTAGGATTATTTGTAGAACAAAGACGAACTAGCGTAAATGTTGGTAGAAGCAAGAATTGATTAGTTCACATGAAAGCTGACTTTCATTTTGAGTAGATCTTGATAAGAAGTGATGTCATTCTATCAGCGTTTAATTTAGACATGTGTACAAAAGAGGGGTAAAGACTTTTAAAAACAAAAAGAGTGGCTTTAAAAAAAATATGAAATTTATTCTTACATAGTACATTACGTAACATACAGGATGAGTGCTATTTGAGGAGGGAACGGGGATATTTGTCTGGTACCTCTTATTCTTTTCTTGGTAATAGACATTTTCTCATGGAGCTCCACACAGGACACGATGTACCTCAGGGTAGTGTTTTGGGTCCTCTTTTCTTCCTTATACATATGGACGATCTTCTATGTTATCTCTCGTCATCTGACATTTAAATTCTCCTTTTTGCTGAAGACTGTAAATTATTTCGAGAAATCAGAACACTGCAGGATATTGCTGATTTTCTCTGGCCTTTTGCATTGGTGAAAATAAATCTCACAAAATCTTCTTTTCTTACTATTTATTAAAAAGAAAAAAGAAAAGAAAGAATCAAATTGGATCTACCTATTTCATTGGACATAATTCTATCGTTAAAGTTTCCTCTTTAAAAGACCTTGGATTAGTATTTACGGAAAACTTCTGTCTGATGATCTAACAGTTCTATGCGTTTACTTGGTCTTCTCCATAGAATTACTGAAATTAAGGACCTTCATTCATTAAGTATGTTCTAGAACTTCACCAGAACTGAATATTGTTCCTTAATTGGGAACACGGTTAATATTTCTAATCTATCTCGTATTGATTATGTTTTAAACTATTTTCTTATTATAGTCAAAAGAAGAATACCATCGGTACGTAGCTTAAGAAAATCCGATTTATTATCCGTTCTGGGCCTCCACATTCCCTCTTCTCGTCGCAGGCTGGTAGATATGATGCACTTATAAAGAATTGCCAGATTTTGTAAATTAAAAACCGGAACATCTCCGACATGTATAACCTAACCTATAATATAAATCATAACCTCCTGATATTGCTGCTGGTTTAGATAATCATAGAACTCTGAAGTAGCTCATTCGATGTACGGTACATTTAATTATTTCTTCAATTATTGACACCTTCATAGAATTTCGTTACTCTGTCCGTTGCACATTCGTGATGGAAAATGCCGTTTCCACGTTAGTTTTACGCTCA
>JAGDQP010033834.1:0-15668 GCA_022664845.1 Lepisma saccharinum | reverse complement strand
ATCATGTGCGAAAAATCGTTCCAATCGGTCCAGTCCTTTTGGCGTGATGCTCACGCAAACATACTCCCTTTCCGAATTTTATCGTCCTCCGTTTCGTTCCGTTATGCTATGTCCCGTTCACTTCCGTTATGCACACTTATCCGATTTAAATAAGTGTTTAAATTTTAACCATAGATATCACCCAGCTCTGGAAACAACTGAAAACCCTTCGCGCGTAATATGAGTGAGTATTGGGCAATACGAAGTGAATTAGACAAAAAGCAACGTGGATGAAGACAGATGTATTTGTAGAATTCCCTTACTTGTAGGTATTCGTCATATATTAAATAACAGACGAAGATCGATAGCTATTCGAAGGATGATCACAATTCTGCAGGTTATTCTGGAAGTTTTTGCAAGATAATTGCGCCTCATGAACTATGAATCACTAAATAATGTTATACCAGGATCTATGAATAACCATCTAAGTCGTAAGCCTTGACAGCGTTACGCTTTGAAGTTCTAAAAACACTTCAAATAATTATGAGTTCTTAATCTTACAAATAAACTACTCATATGTTACCCTCTAGTCTATTAATATCTACTTGGAAGCCCATTGGGGAAATCAAACCAACAATATTTTCACATTGCGAAGTTAAAATTATTCAAAGATCATGAAGATATATTACTCAAAACATGGTACAATATCGATAACATAATGTGAAATCAAATCTTAAACTATTAAAATACTTAAATTCAAATACTTTAGACGGTTGTTCATTTTAAACTTGCAACACATTATCAATTCTACACGTTTGTCCCAACTTCAAAGTGTAGAAGGAATTTTGGCTTGCAAAATCCCGCTCTTTTTTCTTTTCAACATGGCAGCAGAGCGTAACCGAACGGAGGGTCAAGTGATCATCTGTTCCTCCGTTGCTCCGTTCACTTCAATGCTCCCTCGAAGTTGGAATTCGGATAACCATGGACGGAACAAGAGTACGTAACGGAGCATAAAATGCCAATTCGGAAAGGGGGATAGTCACTTTCAATTTCATATATAGAGATAGAGTGCATCAGACATCATGGATTTAGATACTGGAGATGGATCGACTGGCCCAATACAATTAAGCTGGGTCAACTTGATGCCGGTTTTCGATTTAACTTGTCTGGTGAGTTGGGATTTACTTGCGTCTTATTGGTTGGCCTATGCCTGGGCGTGTGGAAGCAAAGAATGGATGAAGATCTAGCTAAGGAAGAGAGGAGGAAGATTTTAATATTTTAAATAAGGTATTGTGCGGAACGTAATGTTCAGTTGTCTTTTTAATCACTTTCACCTTCCAGGTGATCATGGCTTGCGCTGGCTTCAATTTCGGGTCAATAGAAATAGATTCGTCTCCCGTATCGAGATCCCTGATCAGACGTTGTCCAGGGCTGAAACGGGTCGATCGGGTCAAGTTTTCGACCGAGTCTGGTATTATTGGGACCGATCTGACCCGGAAGGCAAAGCAGAGATTTAATTCTTTCTTTATCGTTTGAACAATGTTTCTTTCAGGGGTGACCGCCGCTACGTATTCAAAAGTCGCCACCGAGTCAAAATTCAATCTTCGCATCGCCTAGTTAGGGCTCACTTTCAGACCCGCTTGCGTTGCTTACGATTAGGGATAGTAGCCAATTGAAACACATGGTGCTTCGTGGTGTAGTTTTATTACGTGTTGTAACACGTGTTTCAATTGGCTACTCACCCAAATCGCACGCAAAGCAAGCAACGGAAACTTGCAGGGTAAATCAGCCATTAAGACTAGATCAAGATCTCTGTTCTTTGCTGCGTGAGGGTTTCACGACTGGTTCAGAGTAGAAAGTAGTAATCTCAGAATCGACAGAAGAGCCACCTGTTGTCATCGTTACCGTGAGCTAGAGTGGACGAATAGAATCACAAGGGGCTCATTTTCAAGCCTGCTTGCGTTGCTTGCGATTTGGGTGAATAGCCAATTGAGACACGTGTTACAATACGAAATAAAACTATACCACGTGTTTTAATTGGCTATTCACCGAAATCGCACGCAAAGCAAGCAACGCAACTTCATGTAAAGCCCGCTTTTCAGAAGCGCGTTACTCGCGTGTTTTGCATGCGATTTGGCTGAGTAGCCAATTGAAACACCTATTTGCGTGATTCTATTGGCTAGTGATAGAAATCGCAAGCAAAGAACATGGCTAGCGCGTACATGAATAGCCGGCCTAACTTTAGTCCAAAGAATAAAAGGGGATCAATGAAATGAAACGTGTTGGGAACTGAGAATAGATATAAATAAACAGCACGACTCATCTCAGATATTCTGGGAACGTTATTTTTGTCCTCATAAATAATAATTTAAGTTTCCTTCGTAATTTCTGAAATCTTCTATTTTTATCATCACAACGTTTATAGTATTTGCAATCTTCCTCGAAGTTAGCAGGAGGCGTGGGTTTCGTCCTCTGTCACATCGTTTAACACACCACAAGCATGATCCAAACATGTCATCATGTTTTCAGTTGCGGTTGTAAAAACGACCTTCCAAGTGTTTCAGTGAATTGGTTCGTTTGAAAAGCCTTCCAGAATGCTGACAACTTACAAAGAATCGAAACAGCTTTCAACAGAGGATTTTAATCCCCCTCACCCGCTCTCAAGAATCTTGTAAAACTAACAGATATTAAATTAAAGTTATCACTAATGTAAATCGACATTACGAGAAAGTAAAGCATTATCTTTCCATCTAAGATACTCAACGTAAAAAGTCCTGTTTTCGAAAGGATTTCTTGTTTAAACGCGATTTAATCGATTGTGCAATAGAAAAACATCGTACCTGACTTACCTAATCTCCACGTACCTTTGGTCACTAATTTTATTAAATTTCCTAATGTGTATATGTATATACACGCTCTCCTCTCCCAACCAGTCTGGTTAGCGTGAGAGCTGTAGACCAACTCCTCCCTCTGGGGGAGACCTCATCCAGTAGTGAATCGAATATGGCTGATTTATTATATATATATACAGGGTGTCCGGTGAGGAAGTGCAAATATTTTGGGAGGTGATAGGGGATATCATTCTAAACAAAAAAGTGTATGTGAACATATGACCTATTCCCCCTGGTTTCCGATATACCTTTTCTGCCCATGAAATCTGCTGCGTTCCGGTTAAGTGCGTATAGTCAAGGCCACCTAGATAATAAGTCAAATATGACGCCACCATCAGAAGGCCATGCAGAGTTCCATAGGACAAAATTTAGTAATTTTTCACGCATTTTCTGTTGAAATATGAAGCTAAATAAGCCATATACATATCAAGACACTTAGAAATAAAACCCGTATATGTTAAATGGTAGTTTCTCTATTGGAATGTCACAAATTCAAGCAATCATATCACTTGAAGAAATTTTTGAACATCTAAGGATTATGTAGTAGTAGCATCAAGTAAAAGCTCCCTAATGATAGAAGATTTTATATTTATTAAGATCTGTTTCCAATCAAATTATGAAAACAATTTCAACAGTAATATTGCCTGTAAAAGTTTTATTCATTAATTAACGTAGGAGTTATTTAAAATAAACTTACCATTTATTTTGCTACCTGGTCCTAGAGGTAGTAAAATAGTAATTAAGATATAGTTGACAGTGAAGTTGTAGCAGATGTGGCAAAATGCTCCAGAAAGATAACATTACGTCACTAAATACGTTGGACTCAAGATCTCTTCCGCATCATGCTGTCACCACCATATTTTAGGTTAAGTTTATATAATAGTTAAGGTAGAAACGTAAAATAGTTATTTCAAGTTTATTTTCTTGCCTTTATGTTACGTATGGGGGAAGTTGGGTTAAGGTAAGTCATTATTCCATTAGGGAAAGTATCTAGAGTTCGTTCTAAAAAACTTAAACATAGCAAACAATAAAATACAAATCGAAAATATTTTGTAAACAAAATACGGTAAACCTAATTCTTTATAAGGAACAGTAAATTATCTACTTTTAGTTATTTGCAAATTTTTAAACTTTCGGTTAAGGCTATGTTAGCTACCATACGATAACTTAATTGAGTTACTTTCAGCCGTCTTTAGGTTTACTTGATATTAGGTTAGGTTAAATTATATTGTGTTTTTACATATGTTCCCCAATTAGAGAGAATCTTGAAACTTATAACGTAGGGATATCTTCTTTCCATTTCGGGTTATAAGTATTTCACAATTCCGACTCCTTTCTGTAAGTAACGGTGATCCGATTCTGTTGCAGCATTTGTCACATAATCGATTCACCGTTACGTAGAGCATTGAGTAGTAACTGGGAATTGCCTATAATCCTAAAATTAAGGAAGGTAGACGTGCTCCGGTTGTGAAAGGCTACATTTAGTACAGTTTTAACTTATTTATTTTATTACTAGGGGCTGACATTCAAACACGCTTGTGTTGCGTGCTTTGCTTGCGATTTGGGTGAATTGAAACACGTGGTGTTTCATGGAGTAGTTTTATTAGGTGGTGTAACACGTGTTTCAATTGGCTATTCACCCAAATCGCAAGCAAAGTACGCAATGCAAGCGTGTTGGAAATCAGCCCTAATTCCCATATTATTTTACTTGTATTGACTGGTTGAAATATCCCATTTAGCCGGAACCATTCCTCGTGAAGAGGAACCCGAATAAAATAAAAAAGAATAGAGAAGTGAATCGCAACTATAAACTATGTATGCGTTAATCTGTATTTGTTCCCAGAATACCCAAAATAGCGAAGGTTGTTAGTGTTACTATTTGTTAGTTTATATAAACTAAAATTAATTAAGTCGTCGTTTGCTGAGCTCATGATTTAATTCGTTATGAATCGGATGTAAAAGCATTCTTGTGTTAGGAGTGGTTCGTCAGTCGAGAGACTATGTAAAGTCCATCCTTAAGTTTACGTGTATTGCCTAAACATACGTGAGCATTCGTTCAACACAAGACTATGAGTATACTTGCACCTTGGAATAATTGGAACGATTCAAATTGACCAAATTGAACGGGAATTATTTAGAGTAGTTTCTTTGTTTATATATCACTGACTTCATGTTTTGTAAAATTAGGTTATAAAATGACACATTCGTATATAAATGACCTAAATCACGTTGAGTTGTATTATAAATGACACATGACTTGCTACAAAAATCATGGCAACAATGTTGAATAAGCAAAAGCGAGTTAAAGAAGGTTAGATTTTTTTTATTATATGCGATGCACGGTTTAATGTGCTCGCTCACCAACGTTGAAGCAGCCAAATTGTTCCAAGTACTTTTCGCTACTTCACTCTAATTTAATACTTCCATGACACGAAACTTTGTTATATTTTATGTTACAACACTTCCACATACGTTGGAAAATATTACATTTTTTCGTGCCGTAAAGTAAAGCGTACCCAGATACTTCTATGGTTAGCAGCTTTGAACTTCCGACATACAGTAAATAAAAACTCGACCTTTCCACATAAATTATGAACAACACAATGGCACTTTAAATATTAATATCCTACTGCTTCTAAATACAATACAAACTTTATAAGGAATTATAGTAGGCCCTCTATATCAATTTCTATTGCAATAGTGATTGTACAAAAACTACAGAAGAAACATCAGGTACACTTTACCTCAGCAAGATGCGATGTAATTGTAATTTTCTGATCATATCTTTATTTCGCATCATAAAACAAGGGCTTTACACAATATAACCCTGCTCCATGTCCACATTTTAATTTTTAGCATACTGGAAGCACAGTAGTCACGTGTTCAAGTCACCAGCGTTGTGATTAGTAGATCACTGCGTTGAATTGAAGAAAAATAGGACAGATTCTAAATAGGACGAATTGGATGAGAAGACTTGAATTCAAGAGATTTCCTGCGTGGAGTCAATAATTCGTGACATCATCTTGATCAAATTTCGTGTTCAACGACTTGTTCAAACTTTATCGAATGATGTACGACGGGCTTAAGGAGTAATGTGCCTGCGCGACAATGGCCCCGTCTTAATAGGGCTTTCTGTATTCAGACACTACTTCTAAGATAGGATTATCAATTCTCTTCCCTCACGTCGTTCTCGCGGGAATATTATTCCGAACGGTGAAAGCAAAAAATACATATAATGTGATTGTTTTCTTCTAACCTAAGGCAATGTACCTTTACTTGTAAAATGTTCAAAACGCTCATATATGAAAAAATAACCGAACCTGACTTTCCTAGCCTAACCTAAACCAATGAGGAATAATACTGCAGCGAGAAGGTGCTTCTCTCTGATCCAGAGAGGAGGCGCGCTGCCCATGCTCGAGAGAAAATTATTTCTTTTATAGCATTATTTCTGCAATTTATCTCAGAAAAAGCTTCGATTTGTTTCTGGACAAATCTAATTTGCTATAAACTCTGGGGATACGGTATCATATTTAATGATAACGCAGCAACATGTGGAGAAATATGATACATTTTAACTTTGCAAAAGTCACTTCGCGGGAAAATGTCGAATATGTTCCTGTTCTATTCCATCTGCGACCTCTTAACAAAATTCTGGATCGGCAACTAATGTATAGTCCATATACGTATCTGATAACTTGTTGTTTCATGGATGTAAATACAGTAGACGAATTGACTGGCCCAATACAATCAAGCTGGGTCAACTTGACGCCGGTTTTCGATTACTCTTGTCTGGTGAATTGGGATTTACCTGCGTCTTATTGGTTGGCCTATGTCTGGGTATGTGGAAGCAAAGAATGGATGAATATCTAGCTAAGGAAGAGAGGAGGAAGATTGGAGCATTTCAAATATGGTATTGTTCGGAAAGTGATGTTCAGTTGTTTTTTAAAATCAATGTTTTCTTTAAATCAAGATACACATGGCTTGTGCTGGCTTCAATTTCGAGTCGCTATTTGGATCTCGATACGGGAGACGGATCTACTTCTAGTGACCCGAAATTGAAGCCAGCGCAAGCCATGATAACCTGGAAGGTGAAAGTGATTGAAAAAACAACTGAACATCACGTTCCGCACAATACCTTATTTGAAATATTCCAATCTTCCTCCTCTCTTCCGTAGCTAGATCTTAATCCATTCTTTGCTTCCGCACACCCAGGCATAGGCCAACCAATAAGACGCAAGTAAATCCCAATTCACCAGACAAGATTAATAAAAAATCCGGCATCAAGTTGACCCAGCTTAATTGTGTTGGGCCAGTCGATCCGTGTCCCGAATCTAAATCCATGGGGTCACTAGAAGCAGATCCGTCTCCCGTATTTATACCCACGAACATTCCCGAATCTTCTCAAAATGTAATGTCGTAGAAATTTTCCCAGTGTTACTTTGTGTAAACCATCAACTCTACATAACAGTACTAGAGTGATCGACTAGTGTCCACAGATAGACCCCAGAATAAACATTTAACCCGTGTGTCCACTTACAACCTAAACAAATATGGATCAAATTTTCAGTTCTGTGTTTTTGCCCTTGTTGTCGCTAGCGGCGTTTTTTTATTTATATTATAATCCTTGCGTTATATGTAAGAATTAAGCCAAATCAAGAACTAGCCGCACAGCGGTAACAGGAGTAAAAAAGACAGAATTGAATATTTGGTCAATATCGGTTTAACTATTCAACGTAAAAAATTGATTATATTTGGTATTAACAGTTTATTAAATATTAAAACAACGAGAAATACTCGGCAACTCCACAATTTCCTGTAAACACAACAGAGGACACAACTTCATTTTTTTTTATGTAACAATGTTATCCATCGATATTGCTTTAATTCTTCTACATTTATTCTTTCGAATATCTCCTGATTCACGTTTCACATTCAAAATTCACACAACACTTTCATTTAACTCACTTAGCCCTCATACATAAGCACTTTAAAGCAGAAGAACGGAGTATAAGGTTTCATGGAAGTAAATTGGTAACGGATTGTCTGGTTGAATACAATTAAGATGGGTCAACTTGACACCAGTCTTGCCCGGATGATTCAGAAGAACTTGCGTCTCTTATTGGCTTCTCTATGCTTGCGTGTGTTTAAGTCTGGTGCTTAAGAAGAAAGCGAAGAAGACAAATATATATTTTAATTAGTTACAACTTCCAGGTACTCTAGGTGTGAGCGCATGTGCTGGCGTCATTTTCGGGTTAGCAGTAAATCCGTTATCTGTTTACATCCATGATGACGTTTGAGAGCTACAGCAAATAAATACTTGCTAGATTATTCTGTATGATGTGTTCTCATAGTAATAACGAATATACTCTGAGTTTTAATATTTTTCACCTGTAACAAATAATTAGAAGTGGCATACGTTGCATTATGGGTCAAACTTTGATTTTTGTTTTTTGGGAACAGTTCTTGAACACATTTACTGATCACTGGTCAAAAAATACTAACCCATAGAATATTTCACAGGGTAAGCCTTATATTCTCACCTTTTAAGGAGCAAACGAATATATTAGGGGTTTTAATACAGGTAGTTTTTGACCATGTAATTAACACATTTAGTGTATAAAACTTAAAATTCCAGTTGTCAGTAACCCATATTACTAATGATGATTACATTTCAGTAATAAAAAGAATCGATATTTTTGGAACGTCATTCGTAAAATAACTGTTAAGTGATTAAACTGGAAGTGAGGCGTCGAAAATTATCCTCCGTTCTCTGGCTTCATAATTACATCGATCAGTCCAGTGTCGCTTTTAGATAGAGGTTAATGTTATAAAGCAACTTTTTAAGATTTTAAATTCTGTTTGTAGTAGTAGTAGTAGATCATGGATCTCGATACCGGGGATGGATCTACTTCTAGTGACCCGAAATTGAAGCCAGCGCAAGCCATGATAACCTGGAAGGTGAAAGTGATTAAAAAGACAACTGAACATCACGTTCCGTACAATACCTTATTTAAAATATCCCAATCTTCCTCTTCCCTTCCTTAGCTAGATCTTCATCCATTCTTTGCTTCCACACACCCAGGCATAGGCCAACCAATAAGACGCAAGTAAATCCCAATTCACCAGACAAGATTAATCGAAAACCGACATCAAGTTGACCCAGCTTAATTGTATTGGGCCAGTCGATCCGTTTCCCGTATCTAAATCCATGGTATAGTAGATAATGAAGATTAAGAAGATGAACATGGGTTTAAGATTTTTTAATGGTAACATTAATCTAAGATTATTTGTGAAGGAAGTCGCTGAAAGTAAAGAATGTTGCGATTTGCGTTAAATATTTGAACCTATTTGTATTTTTCAAAAATAGTGTTTTGCCTGATTTAATACATTTTAGCAGAAATTAACGATTTTTAAGGAATGAGTTGTTTCTGGCATGAATATATCATATAAAATGATTTATCTTCTGAAGGATTATACATTTTAGTTAAGTGTAAGATATTTGTTATAAGCAACGATTAGAATGGGAAAATAAGGAAGCAATGACGTAAAGTGTATAGTTTGATAATAAGGCAAATATGGTGAAAATAATGAAGATTATTATGGGTTGTGTTCTCATGTGGCACATAGAGAAGATAACACATACAGGTATTGGACAAAATAATGAAAACACGTATGGAAGTCAGAACATTTTGTAATAATACCATGATCTGCATTAACCTCTAACTTAAACATTACTAGACTGCTCGATATTATTAAAGATTTAAGAAGTATATGAAGCCAGGGAGTGGAGGAGACAGTATCAAAAAAAATAATGAAAAGTGTCTGTTGCTGTACCGTGCATAGTATACAAAATGAATTGTACTGCCATCTGACGAGTAGGTCGGCGGACGGGAATAAGATCACGTGATACCGCCGAGAAATGCCATTGGCGGGAAATTATTAATTTTCATTGGCTAAGATGCCAATGAAGTTTTCGATCATAATAGTCGTTACGTTTCATAAAACATGTTTAATAAATTTAATATTGTTTACGTTCTGTATTGGTTTATAATCTTTTTTATTCTTTAGAAATAGATTGCTCTTTATCTCATCTTTTCCTTCTAAACTTACGTTTTCTGTTCCCTTGATTTTATATCCATTTTCGTCTGTACGAGGTAAAAAGAGTTCTTCTTCTTCTTCGTTCAGTTACATAGACAAAGAATGGCGGTTGGTTGGTTAGAAACAAGGATGTTCTAATAGAGGATTTGCTTGTAGCTATCTCATGCGCAGAGAAAGAATGAAACCAAAAACAACTGAACATCGACCAAGGCGACGCACCTGATTGGTTAGCGAACAACTAGAGAACTTGTTACCATCTTTGTTAGCCGAAAACAATGTTTTTGATTGGAGTAAGTGGGCTAACTGGACGGGACTAAGCTGTGACGTTTGTCTTCATGTTATTGACAAAATCGCATATCCTCTACATTGTAAAAAGTGAAAACACGAAATGGATGAAAGTTACTCCGCTTTATGGAGAAATAAAAGTCGAAAATTAGCGTTTTGTTGTATTTACTCTTAAGCGTGGATATAGTGTAAGCCTTTTAGTGGAAACATTGGTAAAATTAACTCCATTTTAAAGACTTTCTTTGTAATAGCTGAACGTTAACTGAAAATGGGTTGAAACTGGCCAAAGTGATTTGTCCGTGAACGTTCAACTTATTTTACGCTTAAAACTCGGTCATTTTCTAATCGAAGTGTAAGCTAAACAGGCAATTTTGAGGTTACGTACTTTTGTGGATGAAGTTTAAGCCTTAGTTGGCTATTCTATAATCCAGTAACAGGAGTAACGTTACTTGCTTTTCACTGAATGTCCCGCCATTTTGAGTGTTTACATTGCCTTTACACTGTGAACAGCAAACAGTTTACTGGTGGACCGAGAAATTAAGTTGGGTATAAATCTTTACACTGTAGCAAACGTATCTCTCCTTTTTTTTCACGAGACATTCCTCGTAGTAAAATCAAAAACGTGTTAATAATTAACCTCCTTCACAGTAAAGCCATAGCTCGCTCGGAAAGCCAGAGTCACCAACTGCCTTTGTAGCGAAGTGGTTAGAGCGTCTGATCAGTGTGCTTGTGGACACTGGATCGAAACCCGACCACTTCAAATATTTTTTATTTTATTTTTAATTTTAAAGGAATATTACCTTTTATTCTTTTCTACTTTTAAAAAATGCTCGGATTGAATGAAATACGTTGGAACACTCATATCATATATATATATATATACGCATTTTGAAATTTTACAGAAAGTAAAACGTTCAACCGAAAACTGGCTGAATGTAGGTTAATCCAAAAAGTGGAGGCAGCTCAGCTGCCTCCATTTCTTGGATGAACGTTTTGTCTCCTATTTTGACAGTGTATTAGAACATCCTTGGTGAGAAAATGAAGGCATCAACTCTGGCCGCAACTGTCGTTACTATCGAGCACTGACAGAGACACCTACAGGTATACGTGAGTACTGCTAGCAATCACTTAATGTTAATTTTCTTTGGCACAGCCTCCAGCTCAGGTAGAGACGATGGAGGTGGAAATTGAAGCCAGACCCTGGTTTCCAGAACAGCCTACAAAGGCTCGATGATATTCAGGTCTGGGGAATGCACGGGCTAGGAAAGATGTTGAACCTGATCAGCATGCCCGTGAAACCACACTTGAACAGTGCTAGCGGTAGGGTAGCCATACGTCCCGTTTTGAACAGTCCCGTCGGTTTCCGAAAATATCCCATTTTTTTTCGCCAATCAATGAAAATTATATGTTTTTACTAACAAATATTTTACAACACAGTTTTATAAGAATTTGCATCGTCTACAAATTAAAGGAGTGCACTTATGTCGAATATTTACGTTCACTTCGATATTCGATTCACGTAAAAATAATCGATTGAGTGCTATTTAATAATATACACAGGTTTATACGTGGGTATTCCTGGGGATCCCCCACGGTAATACCATGTCCCGTTTTGGTCCAAAGATTTATGGCCACCCTAGAGCGGTGTGAATGGGGCCATTATCATCCTGGAATATGGCATTCCCGTCTGGAAATCAAGTTTGCAGCATTGAGTGGACCTCGTTATCCAAGAGTTCTCTATATACTGCTGCTGCGACCGAACCGTGTAATATGACGAGGGGGCTGTCGAATACCGTGATATAGCTCTCCAGACCCTAATAGAGCTGCCACCATATTTGACAGTCGGGTGGAGACAGTCCACATTGTATGCTTCAGAGGTGTTCGCCAGACAAACACGCGACCAGTGGTGAGGAAGAGGGTGAAGGGTGACTCCTCCGACCACACGACACGTCGCCAGTCCTCCAACGTCCAGTTTCTGTGGGCATTGCACCATGCATGTCGTCTTTGAGCATTCTTGTCTATTATTAGGGTTTAGAAATAGCAACACGCCCGTGGATATTTATTTTATGCAGTTCCCGATTCATTGTTTTGGATGACATTGGAGTGTTTAGGTGCATATTAATTTCTGTAGTCACTTTCTTTCTCGCTGTTTTCTTCTGCGGCGCCACAATCAGCTTCAAGGCCCGGCGGTCCCTATCTTGTAGCTTCATCTTTCGACCACCCAGCTAGACGGGTACCTCCTTGAAACTTCGTGAAGTGGGACATACTGGTCA
The DNA here is from genome assembly GCA_022664845.1 of Lepisma saccharinum. Lineage (NCBI taxonomy): Eukaryota > Metazoa > Arthropoda > Insecta > Zygentoma > Lepismatidae > Lepisma > Lepisma saccharinum. The sequence continues at coordinate 3,142 of JAGDQP010033834.1, read as the reverse complement.
CTCACCACACCTCCAAAAAGTCCACAACCACACTGCTTCACTCTTTTATTAGTGCACAGTCCATCTTACTCTTATTAATGCTTTGTCACAATCTAGACATAAGTCCATCTTACATGCAGCAGACAAAAGATGGTTCATCTACGCAGTGCTCAGTGTTACCAAGCACAGTTACAATATGCCCCACTTTGACAAGTTTTTCCATTATTTTTTCCAATAGTACCTGTAAACCAGATCTTATTGCATATTACATCTTTCTTACTGGCTGTATAGTTGGTTAACAACCACGTACTTATATTGGGATTAGTGGTAACTTCACGCACGAATATAGAATATGTTCCGTAATCCATCATGCATTTAAGCAACGATCTTTTGTAGAGTGACCCTATCTGGTACCAAATGCATATAGGACTCACACATAACCAACAGTAACTATATATGCTCGCTATTCTAAGTAATGAATAATAACATACTCTCGTAACTATAAGAGAGCTGAAATCGAGTCATTTTTGTTTTCTTTGAGAAGTGGCCTTTGGGGGGGGGGGGGGGGTTATTTGCATTCATTCGGGGGGATAATTTTGTTCTTTCCGGGGATACGATACTATTCCATATTTTATTACTATTGTTAGGGACTTTTCGACGCCATATTTTTCGTGCTTTGGGGGGTAAACCTTGAAAGAAACACCGTTCAAAGTCAAACGCAAGTAGCTATGGCATACGGAGCTGGCAAATTCATCGCCGCAGTAGTAAACGTTCCCCATTGGATTTTATCCTGGACTACATCAAGCCAGTTTGCATTCTGAACATCTACCTCTCGTAGATCTCTTCTAATATTGCCATCACAACGATGTCTCGGTCTTCCAAACGGTCTCTCTCCCTGGCTCCCCAACCACAATGGAATATATTCTTCGTTTTCTACCCATCCTAATTACAATTCAAACGCAAAAGAATATAATATGGAATGAATAAAAAAAAACTATGCCTTGCAGTACTCTGCCGGGTCACAAGCATAGACGCGTATTAACATCCAAAACTTGACCCGATGACTCATTTCAGCTCTGGACAATACTACTAGCGCTAATCTCGTACGCAGAGAAAAGCAAGCACATAGTGTCTAAACCTTAAATGTATACGAATAATAATAATAGAAATGATGGCAAGAATCAGAATGGGATTCGAACCCACGTGGACAAAGCATAGAAAGATATAAAAGGTCAGACATTTGTTTAAAAGTATTTGTGCACAAAGGTTGGCAACACTGCTAGTTGGAATTGATTCAAGGATTTTGAACACTGTGTTTCTTGTTACAGATCGAGTAAAAGATATTTCACTACCGATAGGTAGAAATGGCATTAAGTCTGTTGCATCAAAAGAGAAAAGACTGTCTTTGTGACGGTTCTAAAACCCTGCTATGTTTCTCTTTCCAAGTCATTAGATTATGAATATCGAAGGGAAGGAGGGGGGAATAGCTAATTTTACATGTAACTTATTGACAAATTCCGATGGAATTTCTCGTGTACTGTGCCAAAATACGTTCTACTGATTGCTTCACAGGTTCTCTCCCTCTAAAAATATAAGAACAAGGAAAGTTTACACACACACACACACACAAGAAGCTAACGAAAGCCATTCAAAATGCATGATTGAAACATCTATTTTTAAAGGCTCGTTTGGATTCTTTTAAATGAGACCAGTCTGTAAACCATTAGTGAGAAATTACGAAAGCAAATTTTAGTTATGCAATGTTGACCTACCGCCTTCTCCTTCTCAGCCACGGGACCCACGGACCAATAAACGAATTGGGCATTCATTTCTTTTGCGAAAAAAAAACAAAAAACTTCACTTGGCATATTTGTGCAAACTTGCAAAGTGGACAAAGGTCTAGCAGTTATGTCTTCAATATGAGTAATTCCTTATGTTAATAACGCTACCTATAGTTATAGATTGTCAGGATCTATCCTGTTATCACCCCCCCCCCTTTCCAAATACAATATCTAGGTTTCCATTGAAATGGACTACCACAGATTTCGCTCTTTTTTCGAGCGGAAATTTCTCATCTTTGCTCCGATGAAAATTCGCTGTAAACGAGCGGTCACTCTTTCCGCTCGATTTGAGCGGAATCCGCTCTTTTGATTTTAGTGTGTACGCTTCTTATCGCTGTGTGACCCGATTTTTTTTATTTAAGTCTTAATTCCTAAGTTATTAATGTAAGAGTATATCGTACTCTGTATAGAATAGAAAATAGTGCAAATAATATTTACATTTTTTGCCAGAATTAAGACATAAATAAATAACGGGCCACACAGCGTTGTTAAGCGTAAAAGCTGAGTTAGAACCGAAAATTTGGTGGGTGCTCTTGCTTACCTTATCATAAAATCATAATTTGTAAAAGCACCCACGCTTTTATTTTCCGATTCATAAGATTAATTCAATTTATGTTTTTTTTTTACTTTTTAGTCCATCTTAAAAAAAGCATTATTTTTTTCAATTATTTTTTAATTATTTTTTCTATGATAAACTAAAAGTGCTTGAACGACACGCAGTATGTATGAACAGCATTCCGCATCCTATTACCCAGCCCAACAGCAGAACTGTATGACCGTACATCTTTTCCACGTATACTTTATCATCGGGAACAATTAAGACTCAAATACATACGACAACGCCTTGAAGTTCACCATCCATTACTTCTCGACACGATACACGCAACAACTTCCCTACATCCCCGAACAACCTTGGTACCCATTCCATTCTCTTTTCCTTCTACCATCAAGCCATTCCCAACGACCATCCCGATCATAACATCCTTACAAACTACCATATCCCAGACCCCCCACCCCCCCATTTATAGCACCATCATATTTTACACAGTGATATTAATCTACTAACAGGGTCCATGCTGTCTCTCATCAGTTCAGAGTTAGTCCTGATCAGAGAATAATCCATTATTCGTTCCACTGACAAAATCTACGTGTTATGACGTCAAAGAGCACTTCATTGTCATCGTCATTATATCACTAAACTAAAACCCACCATAATTTATGGTTATGAGGCAAACTTATAATGTCCAGATGAAGAAATAAAGACAATAAAGAAAATATAATTAAACCACTCTGCCCACCTACAAATCCTTTCCAATCTCTTT
>JAGDQP010033833.1:0-16999 GCA_022664845.1 Lepisma saccharinum | reverse complement strand
TATATATATATATATATATATATATATATATATTTTCCACATATATATACGCTAGCGGCCATTGTTTAGAAGATATTTGAACCAAATTTTACTGTGTTCTTTCTAGGCTTAATAGCTCGGCTAAGTTCGTTAATGATCAAAATTACCCCAAGGGGGTGGTTGGGGTAGGGGGTTGAAATTTTGAAAAAATACATATCAGCTCCTTGGAGTTTATAGGGAAACTTTGTCAGCCTAAATTATAGTACTCCCTATGAAGTTTACGATGACACCAACGATTCAGGAGTTGTGGGGGAGTGCGGGTACGAGTGAGGGTGGGGGTGGAAATTCGAAATTTTTAAAACCATGTCTTGTGAGGTAACGTTGAAAAGCTCTGATGCTTTATCTTTAAATCAATAACTAGTTTATCGATAGCGCTCATATTTCGTGAGTGGTATATAAGGTGACGGGTTTCATTCGACCTGTTAATTTTAATTGGAATTGCACTGCATTCGGTTCTAATAACAAAAAGTTTCTACGATAATTAGTTAACCTGTTAGGGTAATTAGTTACCATATTTATAATTTTATGATGAAAATAAAATGATAAAAGTATATTTACTGAAAGTGTTTTTATTCTGCACTTACTCCAATATATTCGATCAAAAACACCTCGAAATCTACCTCAGCCTATAGGCCTGCCAAAAGGAATTATTTTCGGGTTTGTTGATGATACGAAATGGGCATTCCTTCAACAAATAAAGGCGTAGTGGAAAACAAGGCGTATTTGTAAACATATACGTTAATTGATGATAAAATAACCGAACTTGTATACGATTCAAAATCGTACACATGGAAATTAGTGTCGGATGAAAGTGATGAATTCAGCGGTGTATTGGAGATTAGGCAAGCTTCATCGTCGCAGTTCATCGTCGCAGTAACGGCACTTTGCAAGTGGTTTTCTATCCTGGGCACTGAAAGAACATTATTGGTATTGCCCTCAGGTACTACACCTGTATTTGTAAGGAAAATATCTTGTTAGTTGTATCGTGTGTATGTGAGAACGTATTCATACACAATTATCACAGATACTGAAATACTAAAATTTGATACCAACTTCGGAGAGCCGCCAAATCAACCAGACGAAAGATAAGTGATTTACGTTGTACTACGTATAACTTGTTCCTTTTACTTTACATACTGATAATTTGAAATCTAAATAATGAAAAGTTTGAAAGTTATGAGCATTCGAAATTACCCTTAAAAAGTAAAGGTTCCTGTTTTCCAAAAATGTAAAGGAGCTAAAAGTGTTCAGTGCTTTATAAGAACGGAATCTCCAGGCATAATGTACGACTTTGCAATTCATCAGGGACTGGTACCGGCAGATGTATGGGCTTAACATTTTCTGGAGTCATAGTTATGGTTCTAGCATGTACACTTCCTCTTGCTTTCGATTTATTTCACCTCATTGCAGCTAGCAGTTGCTATGAAACTAACCAGTTATGCTAGGGAAAATTCGTCATCAATAATGTGTGATTGCAATCTCCAATCAGAAAAAGAACACAACAAGTCAGGAAAGGGTCATGGGGCATGACTATTGAAACAGAATATGGTGTTGCTCGCGTGAGGTGGTTGATAGAAAAGCAGTGAAAATAATTTTAATATTATATATAGGTATTGAACCAGAAGGTACATGCAAGCAATGGGACAGTATGTGAAACAAACATATTGCTGGCAGTAGACCAAATATCGTGAAGGTGTGGATCTTTCAGATATACTACATGAGCTTTATAGGATCTCTCTAACATCAATAAAAATGCTACATGAAAATTGTGATCTGGGAACTTTGAATTCCTATTGTGTACAGCTGGTTGCCATACCGAAGACAAAATAGAGAAAAAGAAAAGAGAATTCTGTCTGTTACAATTTCAGTCACACATTGCACACGGATTGGAAAAGTGTGAAACATGCCCTGAAAGGAAACGTGAACGATCATCTGGAGATTCTCCGACTATCCCTTAGCCTAAAGCAAGGCATACTTCTCTACAAGTTGCTACGTTTACCCTGACCAGACAACACATTTATCTGTGTACAATAAATTTACAACTAGATGCAAGTACGGTGATTCAAACATTTGGAGTGTAGGAATTGCGAAGTGAAAATAATTCAAACGAGAGCGCTTCAAATACTTTCATAACAAAGCTAAGAGATAAAATGTGGAGTGCAACTATCCATCAATTAGAACTTTTCAGTTAAACATATATTGGAGAGCTTAAGTTTTGCAATACAGAGGCTAATATTGAGTGTAATATACAGAGAAACTCATCGTGGGATTATGTACTTAAACGATCTAATATTCTATCCCTATCCTATAGATTCTTCAATATTCTAAATTACAGTTTGTACATAGACATATATACATATCTAGGGAAGTCATTCAGGGAGGAATGTTTACTCCACGTTATGCAAACTTTTGTAAGTTAAACACTATACGCTCGAGACCGTTGTTCTCAGAGCAACATTTGTCTATGTTATTCTACAAAAATTAATTAAACATAAATTTGATTGTTTTTAATTTACATAATATTTAAGCATAACAATTCCCAAATTTCCGCCTGAAAGGAATAGGTCAAATATAAAATGTAGTAAAGTATGGAAACATTAAATATTATTAATCATAATTATGATAACAATTTGTAAGAACAAATCAGAGTGATGAGATGAGTATAACGTACGAATTAATTAATTATATAAGATTTTATTTTTATGATTCTATGAAAACTCCTGATAATATGATGCAAGAAATAAACTCAAATGTGTGAACAGCCTACATGTTAATACATGAATACTCTGTATACCAAACTGGTTTATATAGATATTCCAAAACGTCAGAATTCTCAATAGGAATATCGTATGAACCCCACACAGAACAAACTATATAGGAAACCTGGAGAAACGGTACTGACTGAAAAGATGTGCGTCCTCAAAACTTACGATATTCGTTAAAAGAGATAGGGATGACTGGGAACTCCATGTCTTGTCTATATTGTATATACGAATATCCTGAACAGAATATCGAGTATGCATTTTTTGAATGATGAACATAAATGTCAGTTAAAAAGAACCACTTACTCACTTACTCTATGGCTTACGGAACTAGTAACCCATAATAACTCGAAACCCGCAGTGACAAACGTTGATCTTAGGATTCTATCCTGGGCAAGATCAAGCCACTTTTCATCACAAGCACATACTTTTGGAAGATCTCTTCTAATACTGTCCTCCAAACGTCGTCTCCGTCTTCCCAGCAGTCTCTTTCCATCCGGCTTTCCAACTAACATGGAATATATTCTTGTTTTTCTCCCATCGGAGTCACATGGCCTTTCCATTTTAGTTGTCGCAACTTGATTATTCTTACAACATTGGGGGGGGGGGGTAGTACAGTCCGTGGGCACTTCATTGTTCAGTCTCCTCCAGTCTCAAGTCATCTTGTCCCGTATCGGCCAGAATATTTTTCAGAAGAACTTATTTTTAAGCGTTCGTAATTTATGTTTATCTGCTAGGATTCTACTCCATCTTTCGCAAATGTAAAGTATTACAGACAGAATAACCGTTCTCTATATTTTCAATTCCAACCTTCTTTATATTAATCGTGTGATTAGGTGTTTCTAGATTGAATAGAAATATGCTTTGCCCGATACTGAACGACTTTCCTTTTCTTCCGGTACCTCGGATTTGATTGTAACGTATGGTCCTGAGTAATTACATTTGTTTAATTCCTGCGTCTATTTCCGTTGTTCCTTGTGTTTCGGCTTGTTATAGTGTATTTTGTTTTCCCTATCTTTACCTGTAAACCTATCTCATCGCACGCTTTTACTAAGACATCTTTTACTTTATAGTGCTTCTATATCTTCCTTTGTTAAATCTGCATCATCCACGTACACGAACAGATGTGGAGCGTATTATCAAAACGTTCCTTGTCCACAAAAATGGAAAATTGAGATATTGGCATGATTTAGCTCATTTCATTTTTTTCTAATTGGCAAGTTTAATGATTCCAGAACGCCTGTAAAATCATTTAATTATCGAAATAATTTAGTGTATAGAGACAGTAATTAACAGTAAATATTGAATATATTTTATCCTTTCCATTTTTTTTTACAAAAATGAAAACTCTTGGTAAACTAAAACTATTAGAACTATTTCTAAGATATTCATCGTTGCAAATGTTCCCTAACATTGAAAAATAAGAAGTGTACTACAAGTCGTTTTTCTAGATATCCCAACATCTATGGCTTTTGAACAAGAGACGTTTTGATAATAAGCTCCACAGTTGATTCAAGCCATTCATCGTTAGTCCCCTTTTTTCTCTTTTATTTTTTAAATCGCATATTCTAAAGCAAAGTTAAACAGTAGTCGTGGCAAAGCATAACCTTGTTTCAATCCGTTGCGAATCTTGAAAATATCTTACATATTATTACCTATCATACTCTGCTGATGGGGTTGCTGAGACTCATCCTCACTAGTTGAACACATTTTTTAAAATATAAATCGTACCACGATATTGTATAGCTTTCCTATGTGATAGAAACATAAGCTTTCTTAAAATCAATGAACAACTGGTGAACAGCCTCATTGTATCTCCAATTTTTATCCAAGATTTGTCTCAAGGCGAAGATCTGGTCCAACGTGGATCGATTCCTTCTAAATCCTCATTGATGATCTCCAATTATTCATATACGTATACACTTTGGCGAGTTATCAGTATATTACTTAATACTTTGTAACATGTTTGAAACAACGAGTTTAGGCAGTAATTATTACAGTCTTATTTATCGCTTCTTTTATAAACCGGAATAATTATTCAGGTTTCCCATTTGTAATGTCTACATTTTGTTGCGACATTACACCAAATATTTTTCCTAATAATTACCATCATCTGGACAGAAAGTATAAAGAATTTGTTCTTGAATGATACTGAGGAAGAAGGCTTGAGCAATTTGAAACAGCAGATGGATTTGTAGAATGAAAGGGTCGAATGTGTTAAATCTTATCTGGTCAAAAGTATGTGTGAAAGAGCCGAGAAGTATTATAGCGACGTTCTTAGGCAGCCATTGCTGTGTGTATCAAAATTACCTGTGTGATTTTCTGAAATTTCTCTATGGCGATAATAATACTTCAGTAAAAATAATTTTGGAATCCAGTCTATATTGTGGGAATGATTGTAGAAATTACATTGGCAATACGAGGTGATTGTTCAAAACCAGAATATGTTCTTCAGTTATTGAGTCTACGGTTCTGAAATATGTGCTCTTGGAGTATGTCAAAAGTGGAAGCCATATTGGTATGGAAGCAAACCTTAAATTATAACAGGCTAGCTATAGCTCGTTTCTAAGTTTCTTTTTTTTTGTTTGTTTGAATATAAGAATCGGTTGCTCTGGTATTTGTAAAATGTCCAGCATGAGATGGAAATTACCTTAAGGCCATTTCAGGAAGAATTAGTTCAGCCGCATGAAGTAGGTATAAACTAGGCGAATGCTTACTTCAGTTGTATGGTACCTAGAATTTGTTATTAGTAATTGGATTTTTTTAGTATGTCGAAATTTTGCTATTGTGGCTACCGAATTTGACAATATAAATTCGGTGATTGAAATTGACATTCATTCATATTCGAGGCATTGAGACGAGTCATTACTGGATTTGATCATCAGTTCGTACTCCGCGATTATTCTATTTCCTACCTAACGCGGCTCTATATTGAATATTTTGGTATTAGACTACTATTTCAGACTGAAAAATCTCGGCTAAAATATGTGTGTGGGGGGTACATATAGTAATTGCCAGGCCAATCCAGAATTATATTTCAGTTCATATATATATATATATTCTTGGATTGTTACGTTGCATTTTGGATTGTTTATTTTTTATTTCTGGATACTGAGAATACGGTAGTTTTTAGAGCCTTGAATTATTACTGTCAGTGTGGAAGGGTAAGTATTTGGTTGAGAGTGTTGCCACTACTGACTCAAAATAGTGGGGTCCTGTATTGGGTCCTGGCCCTAATGATCCTGCAAGCCTTAGTTAATTCGAGCTCGGTAAGTTGGTATTCGTAAATTACTGGTCGAGGTTTAAACGAAAAGAATTTCAGTGGCGGGTGCTACATACTGCGGTCATTTTGGGTAATTCCGAAGTTTATTTCTCCTCACTGTGTCGAAATCATATATGCTAAGATGTGCTAGTTTTCGGAAAGCAGCTGGTATCATTACACATTCCTTTCGAAGCTCCTCCTTTCCTCATATATCATTTACAAATTTATGGACGAATTTATCAATGTGTCAAAACGAACCACTACGAAACAAATATGATTTTAAATTCAGGTCAGTAAAAAATACACGTGCTGCATGCACCATTTGACAGAAGCTATGTAAAGTACTAAAGTAAAATTATATATTACAACATTGCATTGCAATACCAATTGTAAAGGAAAGTGATTTTGTAAAGAATTAACCTTTCTATTAACTATACCAATTATAATGGGAATCTGACTCCTAGTTAAATGAATTCTGGCAGTACAAACAACTCTGATAGTGAAGCTATGGAATAATAATTATTTTGCTAAAAGTGATGTCTTCTAATTAGTCTAAATTCTTGGTAAAACTACTACGGAAGCTCTCGTAACCTTTAGTAGTTGATAGATTTCCAGCTTTGCTGATACGTTGTTAGAATGATTCACGCTTCTTCGAAAGTCAAGTATGACAGTGCAAGGCTTAAAGTGATGTGGAATGGAGATACAAACTCTCACGAAAATACTAGCTTTGTTTAAACTCTACTTTGTCGTGAATTTGTGGAACGAGTGGTAATCAAATAGCAATCTTAGTATAACTGGCTACGATTATGAAAACATGGCATGCGCAGCCGTAGAACAAATTGTGCAACTAATTTAGTTTTTAATTTCTGCCATGGAAAGATCAGGACCTGGACTTGAAAGGTGTTTATATAAGAAGTAGTTACTCAGAATTCCTCTCTGGATGCATGCAAATACATTTTGGCTGATAATGTGGGAATATCGTTGTTCAAGGTTTAACGTGTAACCGTTTTCCCACGTATGTCTATAAAACGAAATAAAGAAGAAGTAAGTAGAAAAGAAAATACGTATGTGAGTTAAAATGTATATTGTAGTAATAATTGTAGTAACGAAGCTTTCTGTTTTTTTTCTGTAACAGTTTTAAAATTGGCTCCAAAAACTCTTCATACTGTCTACCTATCAAGGAAACCTGGACAATCTGTATAACCCCTTATTTTCATAAACGAATCATTTCAAGAATATATGTTATATTATTGAACGTTATATAAAAAAAAATAATAAATTGTAAATCCAAAGTACTTACTCAAAAACCGAGATATATATGTCTAATGTTTTTCACTGTCTATGAAATTCAGCACTACTGCACTCTGAAATCAAAGGAATGAGATATGGAATCCAGTAGGATAAACTAAATTAACGTGCCCGGCACACACATAGCCAAGTTCCAAACCAACCCGACGACGAGCGGAGCCACATAGCTTTACACGAAACACTAAAAAAGACAGAACAAAAGCTAAATCTCCATTTTCAAGAAAACACTACTTACTTACAAATTACCCCAGCAACACCAACGTTTACTAGTAATAAAATCTTCTATAATACTACCAAACATCAAGCCAAAGGGTTTATGCGGTGCTTAGTTATAAGCCCCCCGAAAATAGGCTTTTTTGTGTAATAACCACTAACTGACTGACTGACTCACTGACATAAATGTTTGACATGTTCCCGACTAATACAAAACTTTACACAGGGTGGGCACAGTAGCCCCTCAAATTGTAAAACCAATATGCATGTTCTGACGTGTTCCAGACTAGCTAGAAATGCAAAATGTTACATATGCTTAGCGGGTTTCTTGTAAACTTAAACAAAAGTCCAAAATATGGGTTGCGACCCCTCGAGGGGGCAAAATAGCCTCTCAAATTGTAAAATGAACAAAAATGTTCTGTCATTTTCCAGACTAGCTAGAAATATAAAATTTTGCACATGCTTAGGGGATAATTTGTAAAGCTCCAGAAATGCACACAGTCCAGGGTGTGAACCGTTAGGAGGGATACAGCAACACTTCAAATTGTGTAGCAAATATAGCTGTTCTGTCATGTCATTCATTTCAAACAATAGTAAAAAGTAGCTTATTTCCAAAAAAAAGTCGAGAGCTATAGATTTGGCCACTAGGGGATGGACACAAGGGTCCCTCAAGTTTTATTCTTGGACATAATCTTGAGCATGATATCAAATAATAGCTAGAAAGACAAAAAAATGCAATAAGGCGGACCTGCTAGTTGTGCATATTCTGAAAAGTTCTAATTTAGGTGTACCACTCCCAGGTCGACAGTAGCTCCATCAACCCCTGTAAACTACCCCGTGAGTTAAATGATCGATCGCATACTGTTCAAATCGCCTCAGCAAGATCTGTTTTAAAAGCAGTAGTCAGAATCGCTAACATACCAATAAACCCCATCAATCCCCAAAAGTACACCTTAAAATGAATTGATCTGATATATAATATGTTACATATCGTTGAAATTGTCTCATTTTAGAAACGAGCAGTAGCAACAGCTAACCTATCCCTAACTACCATCAACCTCCAGAAGCTACCCACCCTTAAATAGAAAATAAAATTTACAAAAAGTTGTGATATCCGAATCCTAAACACTCGGTGTCAAAACGAAAGCCAAGTTCTCAAGCAGTACAAAAAGAGAGATGTTTCAGCATATGGAAGTTTTGATATATAAAATTGGCCAAGTTCTTTCCGAAGTAGTTCTCATATCCATTTAGCTACGTTTTATGGAACAATTGCAATTTTCTTATACTGCTTACATGGGGATTGTTTCAAGAACTTCGCCAACTGGCCTGGAATTTAATCGAACAGTGTAGTGTCTAAGTAGGTGCCAGTAGAGTTACCAGAGAGTTGGCCAAGTTCTTGAAACAATACCAGTCATGTAAGCAGTATAAGAAAATTTCATTTCTTTCATAAAACTTGGCTAAGTCAATATAAGAACTACTTGGGAACAAACTTGGCCAATTTTGTATATCAAAACTTCCATATGCTGAAACATCTCTTTTTTGTACTGCTTGAGAACTTGGCTTTGCTTTTGATACGGAGCGTCTTGTATTCGGATATTTGATTTCTTAAGAATTTGGCGGTCTATGAAAATACAAACGACAATGTTTAGTTTAACTAGGGAAATGTAAAGCACACTGGTTGTAAACTTTGAGTAACGAGAAGAAACAATTCTCAAACTATTGATTGATCAAAGACGTAACGTTAAAATTTCCAAACAAGCAGTTCGCAGCATTATGAAGCTTTGAAACTGGTTTTGTGAAACTGTACATAAAAAGACTCTTAATATCACAGTATGTCCCGTAGGTCTGTGACTTCGGTGGTTAAGAACTAACTGGCTTAAAGTTTGATGCCTTAAATTTGTTTAGATTTTTGATTGGGAAGAGAGTGTCATAACATATCAAGCAACAATAACATTTTATAGAAACATTTCATATTCAATCGGATTTAGTTTATTTCAAGCAACACTATTTCAAGTGGATACTCATATCTAGAAGGGACATAAATATTTCAAATCAGCGTGAAAAATTGAGTTTGTGTGTCAAAGCTTAGGTGCCATTGGCCAGTGGTTGAAGAGAAATTGATGAGTAAATTTGTGGTTGAGCACTTATGAATATCTGGCACTAATTTACACAAAACGAAACGCACTATGGTGATATCACTGACATCTGCACATCGTTATGTGTATAGCCATCTAGGTGGTGACGCCGATACGTGATTAAAATTGACTAAACTCTGCCAGGCTATATGCCTCCTGAATACCTTTACACACAGTATTCGTATGTCATTTTACGGATTCTACACTTGTATCAGTTTGAGTCTCTGGTCAATATGAGTATAAGGACGTGCGGCTATCAGTGTCATTTGACTCCCTATTACCGTAGTGCGAGGCATTGAATATACACTAGCAGTATATATTTATAAGTTGCGTACCACAAACAATGTTAGTCAAAAGTTTTCCCGCCACTTTCTCTTAAGGCACTGGCCAATGGCTCCTAATATTTGACTGACACAGTCAACATTTATGCTAATTTTAAATATGTAAATCTCTTCTAGTTCTGATTGTCCACTTGAAATAGTGTTGTATAATGTTTTGAAAGTTATCAGCTGTCAATTAAGCAACCACAGATAGCACTAGCAAAAGAGAAAGTCTTCAGACAATCCTTCTCTGTGTAGAATTAATCTGTCGTGTCGCGTATTTTATATTGTTTCTTATAGAAAAAAATATTTTGGGGGCTTATTATTAGTAATTTTAAATTTTCAGAACTCTAAATGTGGGTATTATTCGCCCTCCAGATATGCGTTTTATCGACTGTTACATGATGGATTTGAACCATCATGTAAACTTTTGTGTTATATTATATCTCACTAGCTCACACTAGACGCTGTCGGTATATTTAAATGTGATTTTTAAGGCCTTTAGGCATCTAAGATTCAGGCCTTGATAGGAGAGGGGAGAGGATTCGGGAAGCTGTCATCAAGGAGCTAGTTTGAAGGTGTCATTCCGGCATTTCTCTGGTATGCCTGAGGAAAAACTAGAAAGACCTCAGTCAGTCGCTAGGATCGAATCCGTGGCCTCACGAATGCTACGCGAACGCTCTATCACTGAGCTACGGTGGCTCGCTGTTGCCTTTATATGTTCAAAGCAACATGTTGGAAGCTGTTGTGGAGCAGGAAAAGACAAACATTTTTACTAGTCGTTGTTGTACAAGAACTGGTTTTGATTGGAATGTATTTCTTGAATCGTAAACCCAATAACTGCTTTTACCATTGTTGGAGAAGTGCATGTGTAAGAAAAAGAGTGTTTAAACTATTTTATATTGTGAAGTGAATACGCTTGATCTTTTAAAATTTATAAAGTATAATTCTAGATGAAGTAGATTCTGAGTAGCTGGAAACATAAATGCCAATTGAAGGGTCGAATTGAAAAAATAAAATCCCGAAGTCACCTTTCTCTTACTTTTCAATTTTTTTTAAACTTAAAGATATGAAATGGTTATGGTTAATATTTTAAACCTGCAGCAACACAAGTTATATGAAGCACCATTGCCGTTGTTGGTACTAATTTTATGTAATTATTGCGTTATATCTTGTAAAAAAAGCTATGTACTTAGATATTTTTTTTAATTGAACTGAACGATAAAGTATACTTTCGTAAGAAAATATTACAAATCAGAAGAGGGAAATAATATTTATAATACCTTGCACAATTGACAATGCAGGGAACAATGTCAGTAGGTAGAATTGAGCACAGAATACGGAATGCTATTATGAAGTTTCCATTACATCTGGATCTACAGTTCCGTTAACTCTTTTTTGCGGCACCCTAATAAGGCCACCGCTCCTGTTGGGTTACATACTGCAACAAGTGACGCATATCGTTTAGTTTTTCTGACTCGATGGCAAAATATTTTTCTCCATTATCTGCAATTGGGCCAGTCAATGATCAGCCGTCGAAGTCCTTTCAGCTACAAAATTAATGATGAGAATGGTCCTATCATTGTATTTATCTCAGTTTGTATCTCAAATCTCGTAAACCCGATCTCCCAGCATTGTACTATGCTTGTCATTGACAATTTAAAAATGCTATATAGTCCCTTTTTATCGAATACCTCCACCGCATCATTAACCATTTAACGTGATTCATTTTTTTTCTAATTGTATGTTTAATAAATACCAATTCGAAATGGATGACACTGCTTCAAGATATTCTGGACAGCACACTTTTTCTTTTTGAATCGTTATTTCTCTCTGGAAGCAAAATGTATATCTATTGGCAGCATGGAATGCCCTGCGATTGATAGAAAACTGAAACATTGTGGAATGTATGGAACACTCATACCTGGTCCAGGTATGTGAATTTGTACTAGTTTTGTTCAGGCCAGCAATTATCTCAGAACACAAGAAGTGATGTCACTTTATCACAATTATGTTTCTGCATGAAATCTTAAAAGCAACTAATAAAATTCCGGTCATATTTTCATGGTTACAAATTTCCGATCATGGTTACAAATTTTCCATAAATATATACATTGTTGCTTAATTTGTTGCTATGTTGAGAATATCAAAACAATGAAACCATAACTGCCTTCGATAAGACTTGTTCTGGGCATTTGTTCAAACAAAAAGCATTTTACTATCATGTTAGTGACTATTTGGATTTCTCTATTGCAATTAGTGGACTCAGTGAACTTGAAAAAAGAAATGTAGCACTAGTAGCTATGATGGATGTTTCAAATATAGGATTTAGAGATATGTTTAGACCATAACACTCACGTGGTGAAAGCTGAATAGAAGAAGACGTATGATCATGTATAAATCAGAATATTCCTAAATATGGACTTGTTTTTGTTTTTATTTTTGTATTTTTATTAAGGATCTCTTTTTTCAACTGAACCCTTCAATTAGATGGAATTAATTCATACCTAAAAGATTCCATTGGCCTCTTAGAATTAGTCTTCTGTATTTCTGTTTTTCAAAGTGAAAGACGAAGCTGCAAATTTTATTTCCATTCTCGACCAAATTGCTAGAATAACAATTTTAAAATTTTATGTACAATTTTGTTAGATCAAATATCAAATACTGTACACAACAAACAGTAACCATATTCAGTTTATATCATTTTAATGCATAATATACAATTACACATATAAGGTAATTTATCTTAATTCAAAGGAGGTCACTTTCCTACAAAAAACTCATTTTGTACATTGAATTATACTGAATACTTAAAATTACATTTTTTTCTGAAATGTACCCGAAAACATTTTTGAAGTAAAATTGTAATTGTAAACTAATATATCATCAGTCAAGATCGTTAATCACAAAGTTGAACTAATTCTCCTGGCTTAGAAGATAAGCGTATATAGATTGACCGAGGGTGTTCATTCATTCTTCCTATTCTTTTTCTTAATATAGTTCGTAGAAGTACTTGTTGTCGTTGTTGTTGAGGTGTTTCCAATGTGAAAATTTTAAAATTCTGAATAATTCTCTAAATCTATATGATCTTTCGTGTTGGAAGAAATAAATTTATAAGGTCAGTGATAATATGAAAAGAAACGTTGTCCAAGAAACATTCAACAATGAATGAAATAACACAAGCCTGCAAATTCTGTGAGTTAAACATTGTCCTTAATGTTCTACTGTGCCTTCTGTTTTTGGGGGAACTGAATCCAAAATTAGACTTGTTTCTTCCTTTTACCCAAAGTTTCTCCACAAAGTGCAAGAAATAATCTAAATAAAAACCTGTTCAGATAACCGGTTAGAATGTATTCAGTTTTCATTTATATGAGTTATAATTTTCAAATTTTAAGAATATTCTCCTTTGCAATTGTTTTTAAAACAAATATCTAAAATAGAAACAGTAAAAATTTGAAAAATGAAATAAAACAGTTTTAGAAACGTGTTTTTACTCAGTTTTCGCTATCCTTCGAAACTTATCTTGAGATTTATCCTTTTATGCATAGTATCTCGCAGCAGCCCCCAGGAGTAGTCAGCAATCATGCTAACATTCCACCGCTCCTTTCCATCTTTTTAATATTTTCATGGAACCGCTGGTCTTGTTCTTCGCTACTGTACCTCTCTGTATGATTCCTTTCTCCGGGAAGTAGTCCAAACAGAAGTAGTTTGAGTGTAATTGTACAACCCAGTTCTAATTTTGTGAACATATTTTGAACTATTCGCCTGACGTCTGAGTCCTTATGATTACCAATGACTTGTGTGACATATAGATAGAAAGGTGGATAGATAAAGAGAGTGAAAATGAAATGATTCTTAGAATAGTGTATTGAAAACTGCCTCTTCTACCACTTCGCTTCACTTGCGTGGCTCGTAGTCTGGATCGTGAACTTGTTGTTTGGAACCACGATCCGACTTTGGAACCATGATAGAATAGTACGTTTATACCCGCATTATCTTTTTCCCAGTCTGTACGTCTTTTCATTTTAACCCTTCTTCGCTTTGTCTTGTCAAAATTCCACCTGACTTCATTGGTTGCCTTATGTTACTGGTTGATGAAGTGCGAATTCCCTTATTACGCTTGATCCAGTTTTGTGGGATAATTATATAATTACTTCCTTATGAAGCTGAATATATTTCCATAACTTTCCATATATCATAGGATTGAGACAAAACATTTGGAAACAAATAGGCATACCGAGTCCAATGGCTAGGTGCATTAAATCAGCTATTTTATTCGTATGCGCTAAATTTTACTGAACCATCTTCCGCTTGGGTTACACTGGTATAATTCGAAATGATACAAGATTAAGTAAGATAACAAAAAATATTATTATTATTATTATTAGTAGTAGTAGTAGTAGTAGAAGTAGTACAATTTTGGGCATACCTCCGATTTCCATATGTATTCCTCATTTGGTCCTAGTGATAGGAATTCAGAAAGAAAAGAATCGGCTCAGTAGTTTCTAGAAACAACTAAAGAAAACTCGCCTGGGTCTCGTATATTCTACTTCCTTACCGATTTATATTTTCAATTTTATGTCCTTTACATGCTATGTTTTATGTTATATTCTATATAATTTCCTGCTGTTCTATATGACACTAATGTTCTACTTCACATCGTAGTCCAATTTCATGTTCTATTTTATGCCTTAATCCATGTTCTAATTAATGTTCTAATATTCTAAAGCTGAGAATTTTACACACAGTAACTTGTTTGCATTATACAGACATTATTTTTCGAACTGGATAATTTTACTTTGGAATGGCTAAAATATAGTATTATGCCGGAAGGACAATGGAACATTTCTAACACATGAAAATGGAAAATCGTATTACTATTCCGTTCAGCTTGAGTCATAACTTGTTCGTGAAAAGATATGGATGTTGAAAATAAGGTACATTAAAATACCGTGAGTCCTCTAGAGACCCCGCTTGGTAAGATACATCCATCGACTGACCATAGAAACGAGTCAGCTCCTTACAACTCTTTGAAATACTTTTTTAGGTTGGATAGTTTGTTTTCCTTGTTTTCAATATTTTTTCCTTCAATCAATAGTTCCTACCTCTTCTCATCTCGCAATGCTTCAATGCGCGTCTTCTCACAATCAACTGGACAACTGCAACCCAATTCTTCAGCTGTTCTTCCAATGCTCTCACATGATTTGCAGTTGAAAATCTCTGAAATAATTTAAACAATTGGCTTAGTAGAAGGAGTTTTGTGAGACGGTATTTTATTAAATTGTAGTGTTTTTCTGTTTTTGTTTTAATTTAAGCTTTCGACCAATAATCACAGTCGTCTATGTAATAAACACTAGTATTAAGTTTGTACGTACAATGTTTACTAAAATTAAATTTCTGTCTCACCCTGAAACATGTTAAAAATTGAATTATTTAAAATACTACAAACGTAGTGTAAAATAAATTTTCCCTACAAAACATAAGAAAATAGAATTCTTCTTCGTGTATTTGCCTCCTGCTTCAGTTTTCTTTTACTCTTTTAAGAATGTTCCTTCCGACTTTTGCCTGTTCTTACAGTTTTATTTTCTATGCTCTTTATCTTTCTTGCCGTTTTCACTGTTTTATAAATGTTCTGTTTAAGTATTCCGGAATTGCTCTTTCTTTAGAAACTACTTGATGGCTATCTATTACAAACGTTCATAGGGCACACTCTTTCAATTTTTAGTTGCTCGTCTTCCTTATATCCTTTATCTTTTTATTTTCTCCTATATACGACAAAGCGTATTCCTTAGACAATTATATTTCCAATTACTTGTTTATGTACTTTACTTCTTTTCTTTGAGCAGCGGAAGAAACTAGAATAAGAACATAACAATAATAGAAAGAATAATAGGAAGCAGAAGTTAAGTTGAATCAACAATAAAACACAGAAGGAAAACCAAAGGTAAAAGTGGAAGTGAACGCTTTGATGTAGAGAAAATATGGAAGACAAGGTGAACGTTAAAGGCGTGGGTTGGACAATAGTTAGGCAACGTGAAAGAGTCTTCAAGAAAAATAAAGAAGACAATCATTCAGAAGTGAGAAGATGAGTAGAGAAGTCTGAAAAGGTATTGCAGAGGGTAGTGAAAAGTAAGGAAAGCAGTGTGGAATTTGAGAGAAGAATATTTTAATCCTTAAGTTGTAACGTGGTGTTTTCCTAACGTTAAGTGTAACGATGTGTTTTAAGACGAATACACGTTTTATAATTTAAAAAAAAAACTTTCGGTAGGCCTACAGGCTGAGGTAGATCTCGAAGTATTTTTTATTTTCAAAAATTCCAATCTCGCCTTATTTGAGAGCTATCGAGAAACTATTTATTAATTTGTAGATTATTCATCAAGAGCTGTTCAACGATACCCCACAAGAGAGGTATATATATATATACTCGCTTAGCTTCGCTCTAAGCGCATTTGCCCCCCAATTTCAGTGTTTTTGAGAGGATGCGCCTCATTTATCTTTACGAAAATCTCCCTGCAGCACTACACCACTATGGTATTCATCTGCACACTCCCACTGGGACTGCGCCTCCAAAGGGGAGGTTTGCCCTATTTATTATAACCTACTCTTGGTCATACACCTTCAAAAAAATTCGTTTCTCTACCTTCAATGATTGGGAAATTGGGTTTTTGGTTCGGCCATTTTGGATCCAAGTTGACGACTTTTTGAAAGTTTTCTTATATTGTCGTGACCTACTTGTGATGGTACATATTCAATCAAATTTCATTTATCCAGATCATACGGTGTGGAAAATGGGATTTTGGGCAGTCAATTTTGATCCAAGATGGCGACTTTTCCCAAATGTTGTTATATTTCCCCAAGCTACTCGTCATAATGCACCTTTATGGCAAATTTTGTATCTCTAGCTTGAACGGTGTGGAAAAGGGATTATTAGGTCTGCCATTTTGGATCCAATATATATAT
>JAGDQP010033832.1:0-20464 GCA_022664845.1 Lepisma saccharinum | reverse complement strand
TCCAAACTATTTTATATTAAACAATAAAGATATCATCATTCATAATGTAAATTCTTACCATCATCTCAATCTTCTACAACCAACGAAGACTATAGGGCAAGCAAAGCAACCAAGTATCGGCTATTTGAGGGCAAAATAATTTTTATATCAAATTGTAAAATTTATTCATCTTCACTTATAAACGTGTCCAAAGCTGCCGTATTATTTTAGTATCTAGCAAATGCCACGGTGTGATGCGGGCGACGACAAGGCAGTAAAACAACGATTACATTAATCCCGTTATACACCTTCATTAGAATATCAATCAAACTTACTTTTGGTCATCTATAAAAAGTCCCAAATGATCCTAGGTTAGGGGAGAGGTGCTAAAACCCAACCCAACCCCTCTCAAATACCTCATACCAACTACAGTCTGCCACATCCATTGGTCAAGGCTACAAACATTTTTAAAAACCGATACAACTGAAAGTGTCTTGCTGTTCTGTATAAATGGTAGTCTCACTTGGAGAATGCGATGCAACAATCATTTCAGGACTTGAAAGTAAAATTGGGCATTAGTGTTTGTCTTTCTGGAACGAAATTTTATGATGAACCAATTTTTATTAAAGAAAAGAATTAGCATAATATTTTCCTTTCATTATTACAGGAGATGTTTCACTTTCCTTGGTCACTATATCTCAGAAAATTTATATAACCCATTAATTCGAATATATTTAGATAAAAGTTTATGATATATAATCCCGTAAATATAATAATAACCTGTAATAGACATAAGATCGCAAATACGATGATTGAGAAAAGGCGGCCGTTATTGAACCAACTCAACTCTATAGAACAAATATCCATCATTTGGAACGGTGAACAACGGAAAATTAAATTAATTAGGATTGAAAAGTACAGGGAAAGAAGGAGGATGTCCAAGAAAAGCGATTTCCCGTAGAACGCATTTTAAAGTATATATCTCTCTGCCTCTTACCTCCATGGGTTTTCTATTCTAAAAGCCGCTATAATTTGCGGCCAATTTTGCGCTTTTGGAGCTTTCCTAGCAGTTAGCTGTCATTGTGTAGTACTTGTTAAGGATTCAAGTTATTTCTTTTTAAATCCTGCTTTCCCTGTACTCTTCAATTCAGAATTTCAAATAAAACTTGCGAAGCAAAACTTACGTTGACGTTCCTCCACTCCAAGAAATTCATTGTTTTTTTTTATATTGTTCAAATATAATAAAGATGTTTCCGGCAATTACGACATGCTACTAAACTTTGACAAGAACTGTGATATTAAATAAAAACTGTCAAACGTAGATGGAACGGTTATTCTATCATTGTTTGCAAACTCCTTTTTTTTTCATGGGTTGCAAATTGCGATTCACAGACACTTTGTGATAACGATAAGCTCTGCTTCCTTCCATTGCAACATTTTCAATGTAGGATCCAACAAACGTCAGCGATACTTTTGCACAGGATTTCTCTTCGTAATGAAGAGTTTGATATTTAGACAATAAAACTGGTCTTTACGATTCTTGCAACTGTCAAACCTGGTACTCGGTACATTTCCAAAAATGACATTTGTGGTTCAGGAGATGACAATAGGATATTGTCTTTAACCATCTAAAACGTGTCGAGTAAGTTTTTTTCACTTCCCACGTTAAATCAGAGGGCAAGCAGCAGTTCTTGTGGTATGATTAGTCAATTGTTGAACTTGAATATTGCTAATAACATACTGGGTCACTAATCTTCACAGAAGGTCTTAAGTGGCTTCGCCTATATCCCATGATTGATTCAGTCCAAATTAAATTATCACTCTCGTTATTTTAACTGTATTCATATTATATTATGAAATAAAGTGGTATTAATCTCTGAAGAGCTCAATGAAAGCAATACAGAAGTATATATTAATATAAATTTAAAAAAGGACTCCACTTTGTAAATAATAAGATATTGCTTCAGAAGCTATGCTGTTCTGGAATGCTTGGCATTGCACACGGTCTATGTAAACGCTACACAAAAGATCGAAAGCAATACTCCTGTGTTATTAAGTGTCAACATCAAACCTGAAAACTACAATTTGTGGAATACAACAAGAATCTATTTTAAGGCAATTACCATTTATATTATATATTAAAGATTTACTAGAAAATTCAAGCGAATCAAACTGTTTTATATTAGGAACATGGCTTGACAAGCATTTCACGTGAGAAAATCACTTCACAGAAATCAAAAAAGTATTTCGGTATAGTTATTTTAATTTCTCAAATGTTTCCCGAAAACGTAACTAATTTTATGATGTATTATTATGCCTTTGTACACCCACCCTTTCCTATGCCTTTGTACACCCACACCTTTCCTATTGCATTTCATCTTGGTATAGGAAGTTAAGTAAACCTATTACTTTCTATTCCTAACCTTAACTCATCCTTTTATTCGAAGTCCTATACAATTTCTGTATTCAAGTGGAACGAACTGCCATTTTCCATTAGACACTCAACTGCATCGACAAGTTTTAAATCTATGCTTTACAGTTACCTCTTAGAGCAACACAACTAAGATATGTTTGAATAATATTCTCTCAAATCGTCAAATTCTATCCAATAAATACTAGTATCCCGTTAGTTGTCAATGTAAATTTAATTGTAAGTCGATAATGCTAGTTTATGTACCAGGTATATTCTCATGGTACTCATTGCATTGCATTTATACCTACATTTTTCGTGTGTGTGTGTGTGTGTGTGTGTGTGTGTGTGTGTGTATGTGTGCGCGCGTGTGTGTATATGGTTAGCGAACTTTATATTATCTAAAATCTGTAGTGCAGATAAGTTTTGCTTTGTTTCCTCTTTTATTTTTTGCTTTATTTTGTTTACATTTATGAACTTTGTTGTATAGTAAATCTCTTCCATCTTAGTAGTATTTACAGTAAAACTGTTAATTACTCTCTGTATTCATGACTGAGTGGTAGAAAAGGCCGTAAGAGCCTCAACTTCGCAATGTAAAACAAGATATAAATAAATAAATAAACGATATAAACAAAAACTTTTCGCGTTGCAAAAGGAAGTGATTAGGGCAATGAAATATGCAAACTTAGTTACACACACACAGTATAATTGTAGGTTCCAATTATATTCAAAGAGCTACAAATTCTACTAATTTTATTTACATAGTTTGAATAACCTACAGGATATCGTAAAGAAACTGTCTGTAGGGCGCCTTAATTGCCACCGCAATGCCCAATGTAACTAAGTCTGGCGCCGTTACTGGTTTATTTAATTTATTAGGTAGAGCAAGGTAAAGCATACAAAGGATCGTAGCTTGTCTTTTATCCCTTCATCTTTTATTATAAAAATTATAAGTCCACTAAGTTAATAAAAAGAGTCTCCCGTACAAATTATTGGAGACTTATTGTTGAGCTACATTCTTATCTCAAAGTACTATCTTTCTCTTCCATACGGTTCCATGTGTTGCGGTTGACGTTGGCCCAGACAACGGCTGTTGTCTGGCTGAGAAAGAAGGCCCTTGGCTTGTAGCTGGATGGGGTCATAAAGGAAAAGTCCTATCTCGTAGCAAATCAGGACGTGGGAGGTTTATTGCCTACCTCGTAACAGATCAGACGGTTAGGAATTTGTCCTATCTCGTGGCAGATCCGGCCGGTTAGCTAGGTTGGTCCATCTGGTAGCAGATCGAACCAAGGAGAGGGAGAGGAGTTGATGCGACTATTCCTGGGAACGGAATAGTGCTTTCTGATGAGTTCCGACTCATTTTTATTCTGTTCTGGACCGCTGACTCTTCAGTTCCTGGTCATCGTCTGCTTCTTCGGCCATCTTCGGTTGATTGTTGTCGACCCTCTCCGTCTACTATTACGACTAATTGTTTTGATAGAAGCGCGTGTTTTTACTCATACTACGCACTACTATTTATTTACAAACAAAGAGCAAGTGGCTTGTCGTATATTACAATAGCGCAGTCCACGGCACTTTAATAAGAATGTAACAGTGTTATCATCTCAAATAACACCTTGGACACTGAACAACAAGAGCAATTGTAAAATAACAATTAACAATAACCAGAATACGCTTAAATTATGGCTTACAAAGCCTCACATATAATTAGTGCTTGTAACTCCTTACCGTCAAACTTAAGTGCAGCAACCAAATACATAAAATTCAGAAATTAAGTGAGGAATTTTCTACACCAAAATCAATGGCAAACTTAATTGTAAAAGATAATTGTAAATGGCTTTTTACTTATATAAATTCTGTAAGTTTTATCAGCAATTTAATTTGCCTTATTTCAAATTATTTCACTCGTACTAACAAATTGCTCTGCTGGAATCTTAAATTAAGAGGTGTCATTATGAATAACGCTTAGCATATTAGAGATAGCAAACATGTTGTATTACGTTCTCTTATTTATAATTATATATTTTAGTAGTATTATAATTTAACTATATTTAAATAATTCACGTATCTCTTTATTTATTCTTGTTGTCTTTAATCTCCATCCCAGAAAGCGAAGTAAACTTGCAAGTTTGCTGCAATATTGGCATTGCAAGTCTCCAAACTTGCAGTAAGTCTGGCATTGGAAGGTTGCTGTTAGAATGATTTAATTGAGAAATGTTTAATTTTATTTTGTTTGATTTAATTCAACAATGAAATACTAATTTTGATATTTAAATCTGAAAGATTTTAAGCAAGCATTATTGTTGAATTAAAGATTTTCAGTTCAACAATGCGAATTATAAAAAATGTTCGGATGTAACTGAACGTGTTGATCGTTGTGTAATGTCGGTGATTATTAACGAATGCAAAGCAAGATAACTTATGAGTGTTAGTGAGATATGTGCAACAGATTATGTTTGTAAATGGAACATATAGAATTTTGGATTTATACTAAATTTTGATGAGAATAATCAGATACGTAAATACATTCAATCCCTGAACGAAATGAACATGAGCTTAAGCTAATATAAACTTTATTATGATTTATATTTTACTGCTTTATTCGATGGAAATGCTATACAGAAATATTGGATTTTAGAGTATGATAACAAAGCAAGAGTTATCTTATTAAAGAATAAAGTATATTTTTTATTAGTTCGCTGTGAGCATTTTTTTGGAAACTTCATAGTTAATATACAGTGAGACTTAATAGTTGCAAGGCTGAAAACTTGTTGCAATCTAGCAGCAAACTTGCTTGTTGAAGGATGCCAAATTTGCTACAAACTTTCAGGGTAAACTTGCTACAAACCTTTTAATGTAATATGTAATTATGTAATAAATGAAACAGTATCTAATGGCGAACTTGCTCTCAATCCAATTAAGGCTAGTGCAGTCATAAGGAATATCGTACACATCGAAGTGTAACTGAACTAAAAACGCAAATGAATTGAAACATTAAAATACTTTATTGAAATATAGCTATCGACATGCCCGAAGCTATCGTTTAAGAGAATAGATCCTCATTTGTCGGTAAATTCATCCACTGTAAAATATCTTCAATTGCATAAGCAGGTATCAATAAATATTTATATATAATCACACACCGTAAGTACTCCAGCTTCTGTAGAAGTAAATCCCGGTTTCTCTTCCATAATCCAGCAATATCCTAATATATCCGTGAAATATTACTCTCGTTACTAATCCCAGTATGGAACAATAATATATCTTCCAGTAATAATGTCAACAAAATTTCGTACTGAAAACAGAAAAGCAACTATATACAG
Source organism: Lepisma saccharinum (assembly GCA_022664845.1). Classification (NCBI taxonomy): domain Eukaryota; kingdom Metazoa; phylum Arthropoda; class Insecta; order Zygentoma; family Lepismatidae; genus Lepisma; species Lepisma saccharinum. Next base: position 14,752 of record JAGDQP010033832.1, on the reverse strand, counting down.
ACTAAAGAAACACAGAATCATCAATAATCAGGTAGTCACAACAGAGATGTAAGTTCATCCACATTACGTCGTCAGTCATCACATCAAATCATAACATTCACCCCTTCTCCTTAGAAACCGGAAGACTGAGTGACACAATAAACATCGTCAAACATGAATGTTATTGAAATAAAAACTGTCGTAGAAAAAATAGCAGTAGCTATAAAACACACATTACACATCCAACCTATTAACCAAATATAGCACCGGACATACATAGTTAATTAAAACACCATCAGTATCCCCTCTGTAGTTCATGGAAACAATCTAATCAAATTATAGTCACATTATCATATCTCCATAGAACACAACATAAATATCATCATGTACACAAATCTCAATAAATCATATCTAATTATGCTGTCACTTGTTCCTTAAAACATAAAAATTTCATCAGTAGAAAATTATTTTATCATTAGACTTTGGAAACCTATCTAAAGCTTCTTTATATTATCTTTTCCCTTCTTTCCTTTTTGATAACAAAAATCATAATTAACCATGTTAAGACATAATCAAATCTAACTTAATCACAACTCTTCCAAACCAACCGTTATCTGTAGATAAAAATAGATTGCTTGTAATCGATTCCATTTAATACACTTTAGCTAATTAACCAAAATTATAGCCTCATTAATCATCAATTAAGCAACTGAAATTTCAAAAATTTGTGTCACATATGTTAATAACTTAATCACCTCAACAGTTTTGCCATAATTAATTAAGCATAGTAAATCTTATCTATGCATTCCAAAAAATCTTTGCTCAATAACCCCGTCGTTTACCTTGCGTTCATTTTCAAATTCAGTACTATCTAACGTAGTCTTTTTAGTTGTCTCTTTATGAGTTTTCCTTGACGATTTGGTTGTACGTTAAGGTCTTTTAAGAAAAGACTCCTCTGAAGTTTTATCAGTTTCCAATTCGAATTCTAACTGTAAACTAAACAAATTACTTTCCAAAAATAACTCTTTTGATGATTCCGATTCCTTTAGTGTCGGTACTTTAACTGTAGAAACATCTGCTGATGAATATGTAATTATATTTTCAACTGTGGTTACTCTATGTGAAAGTTTACCTGATACTTTAGGAAAAGCTGACACTAATAAAAGTAGCTGTTTTTCTTTGTCTTCAATAGATTGTAAATGCTTACGGAGATTGTCACCATTGCTTAACTTAGAATCATTTATAAGATATACGATGCAATTATCAGAATTGACATTCACAATCATAATTATCTAACCCGAGATTGCATGACTCAGTCTCTGTTCGAACATCTACTGTTCGTCTAGAGAAAACATTCTGCCTATTCGGTTTTAGTTGACTTAAGCCATCTCTTCCTAACATAGCAATTGGTTTGTTTAAAGGTAAGATATGGAATTGAACTGTACGAATTACGTCACTGAACGTTAAAACGACACTGTCAACAAACATAACCTGGTTACTTCAGGTTTGAATGAGCTAATTAGATTAAGCATAGTAGTGTTACTCCTACAATCCTTGAAATTTTCAGTGTTGTCAACTCATGTAAATACTTTAAAAATTATTAACATTTTCTAGTGTTGTTATTTAATTAAATTTACTAAAAATCACCAGATTTAGTTTACAGTTATCAACAATTATTTAAATTATAGTATTAATATTTGATGTATTCACTGTTAGGTGATACGTAGTGTTGATAGAAATAATTTACTTAGAATGTTATTCCTCTTACGACGTAAGCAAAAGAGTATCGACAGAAACTAAAGGTTATTGAACTGGAGTGGAAATAACATCATTTTCGGATTTAACCGGAAACATAGTATAGAGGGAAATGACCTCACGTAAGGTTATTGCTCTTATGATGTAGACCATAGGGTATTGACCTAACGTAGAAGTTATTGATCTTGAGAGGAGATGAAGGTTCTTTAACGTTTTTTATAGTTTTATCACATGGGATGAAAGTTTATTTTAGATAAGGATCTCGATCGTTTATCACGTGATTTTTGTAGCTAACCTAACTTTATGATATATGAGTACGAAAAATGTAAAAAAATGTTGACGTATCTATGGTTTTAGATCTTTTTGTGGCACAGAACTAGGACATAATTCTTTAATATAGCTTTTACTTTGAAGATATAGTAGAAGTAGGAAGCAATGCTTTAAATGTTTATGAAAGTTGATTGATAGTGTTATTTACCTGAACGGAGGATGTTTTCTAAATTTTCTGAGAAGGTAGAAAAGAGATTTTTTCTCACATATTTAAACAATATTTTTTAGCTATGAAATGATGGAATTTAATTATTTTAACATCACTTAATAGGTTATGATATATAATTTAAAATTTGAACTTTGATAAATATTTATTTATTTATTATTATTATTAAATGGTATGTTTTACCACTATTGCTGGATTGCGTTGACGCTGCTAAATGGTGTACACGTTGCCTCTGCCGTTGTCGGACCGCACACACGCGTTAACGCTATGAAACAGTGGACACGTTGCCGCTGTCGGACCGCGCACCGCTACCGGACCGCATACGCGTTAATGTTACCGCACCGCATTCCCACTGTTGCGACCGAGCCGCTGTTAATGGAACCGCTGCTGTACCGCGCCATTGTTACTGGGACCATTTTTGCACCACACCGCCGTCACCGAAACCATTTCAGCACCGTATCGGAACTGTTACTGATGCACCGAACCTGTTCACGTACTTGTTGTTGTACATTTGTTAACACAGTTTTCTCACATCTGTTAACGTTGACGCATACCTCTTCTTTTATATCCCTTGACGCACACTTGTTGATGCTGTATTGGACACCCCCGCTGTTGTACTTATCATACTCAGCATTTAAAAGCAAAGCTCTTATAGCAAATGTTATGCATTTTTAACACATGACTAGATATTTTTATTTTCAGCTTTTCAATAAAGGACATAGTAACGAGCACTAATGATGTGAAAGAAACTAATTTTCTTTTAACTGCTTAAGAAACTTTGTGTTGAATCTTAGCTTTGCCAGAATATAGGAGCACCAAAGCTGCGAAAACATCTCATCATTGCTGCTCAGAAAACTTTGTGCTGAATATCAGCTTTGCCAGATCATCACAAGAGCAGCAAAAGTGCGAGATAAAGAAAAAATCATGCTTAATGAAATTATTTGTAGGACGGGGGAAATACTATATCATTTGTCCTGAGTCTAAACAGCATACATTACTTGACCCTCCAGCAGCAAAATTGCAAAATAAGGGCATCCTTTGATGTAAGTTGAATTTGAATTTGTTTAAGACCTTCAGGGAGGAAGTATATGTTTAGTGGCATTTTCTTTAATGTTTCAGAACAATTTAGAACTTGATATTTCCTTTGAATAAGTTGCAACTTGTAATTATTTTTTTCTTTTATATCTATGATGATCAATGGAATTGAATGATTTTTGTTTTGCTGAGTTCGAACGAGGAAGTTACTGTTTAATGAGATACTATAAATTTAATTTTTGAGCTTATTATATTTATAGCTTTGCAATTTGTTAAATGGGAGTATGAAGAACTAATAAATAAAAATAAATTCAGTATTTCCAATTAAAAAATTCAAGACTACTACTTTCTTGTGAGAGCTGTATTATCAGATTAATATTTCTTACGAAGGTTTACTAGAAAGATAGAATACATATGAAAGTTGAAAGTTTCTATAAAAGTCTATTAATGAGTCCTCATAAAAGTGAAATTGTCTCGTTGAAAGATGAAGGTAAGACGCTGAATGGTTTCCAGCAGCAAATTTAATAGCAGTACCAGCAGTAGCAGTAGCAATACTATTAGTAATCGTGGTACTAACAGTAGTACAAGCAGTAGGAGTAGTAGCACCAGCGATCTTTCAAAACACGCAGGCAAGCCACTTTCGTTAATTACAATTTCATAAAGCAGATTATGCTGTGAAGACACTTCTTTATCAGATAGTTTATGTTAACACTGGAGAAAGCAGAATGTACTATCGAATATGTCTTCACTGCTAACTTATCTTGAGTTCTATTAATTTTACTATTTATTGTCAGTGTGATTTTCAGTGTGAATTAAACTTTGTTTTCATTGAAAAAATGCTATATGGTTAATATTACGTTGAGATAACGATTTTAATTTGTCATCATAGAAAATCTCTAAACTTGATTATAATCAGTTTATGTTACACTTGAGAACGTAGAACATGTAGAGACACAGCCTTCGTTACTGAACTAACAGTATCTACACTCAATGATAGAAAAAAATATTTCTGAATTCTGAAATAGGAAGAGAGAGAGAAAAGTCTATTGAAAATGTCATATACTAATATGGAAGAGAACTACTGATTTGTGTTATGACATTACATTAGACTTACAGTTAAACTTACTTTGATTAACATCATGATTACAGAGACTACACAAAGATTATTAAACTCAAAATTTATATTGAATTGTGTACTACTAGATTGTATACTACACAGGATAAGAATAATATAGGTGTATTGAACATGGAGTTTATAATAAAGTGAGCATGATAGAGCTGAACATAGTTGAAGAAAATAAAGAGTAGTGAACTTGAAATATATATACTATTGACTATGTTGGAGATGAACTCACTTACTAGATATTTAACTACTAATACTTTACTTTGCGTGAATGATATTCAATTTATATGTAAAGGAGTTAACTTTATGAGATCTTACCCTCCTTAGATTATAAACACTGTGTAATACACTCGTATTACATTGATTTGATTAATAATTAGATAATATTAAAATAATTAAGTTTCAATTTTAACATCTCCTTTAAACAAAGCTAACGCTTTTATTATAACTATATACAATTAAAACAATTATGAAGAGCCTCCAGCGCTAGGTGATGATTTTATTTTAAAATTTATATGATTAAATGGGATACTTTCATTAGTTAATAAATTTTATATTATGCAAAGATGTTTGAATTTTAACCTAGTTTTTGCAGCTGAACTATCTAGAAAAAGGTTGTCTGTCTGTATTATTACTTCTAAATAAAAAACACTGAAATATTCTGGTAAAGAAAAAAATAAATAATGAGTTGTAATAGGAAATTTTATCATATGATTTGCTTTACATTGGAAACTTTTCTGAACAAGGAAGATGAGGAAATAAAATAAATGATTTAGAAGTTCTAGAAAGTGTAATGTACTTAAATTTCTAACTTTAGGGAACCTGATTTATTTTTCATGATACCAGATTTACTGCACAAATAATTGCAACAATTATTGATATCAAATTTGTTTAGTAAAAAGGATTACTTTGTTCAAAACACTATATTATTATTGACATGAAAAGTTCATACTATGAATTTATTGTATTAGTATTTAGCATCATTTCAAGAAAAAATTGTTAATATATCATTTTATTATCTAGTATAGCTTCCATATTAAATGATATAATTAACAATAGGTTATCAAATACTATGACTGAATAACTAAAAGATTTTCAAGAGTTATCATTAGATAGTTTGAATGCCTGTATTACTGTTGATGAAAATTGAGTAATTGCAAAACGCTGTAAAGTTGATACAATATTTTTGTTAGGATTTTGAGAAAGTGCATTTAATTCGTAAGATATTTTATATAAAGAATGTAAGACGAGTGATAAAGGTTGTAATTCCTTACTAGGTAAAATTATAATATCAATGAAAAGAATTGTAATTACGAAATAACTAAGGAAATGAGCGCATGTTATGTTGAAATGTGGACAGACCAGCAATCTTTGAAAGTTTTTAAAGATGGGTTCAAATACAATTATAATATTCTCCATTATACTTGGATTAATATACTACTTATATCATGACTTAAATAAAATTATTTCTACTTTTTACCTTTTAATTTACCATGATATGAAAGAAGGTATTTTCTTAAGAGAAAAATAGAATAAGAATTACTTTCCTTTCCAAGAAGAGTTAAAGTTTATTTAAGTTAAAAGATCATGAAGTTATTTCTCTATTAGAAAAAATACTCTAAATATTTTGAACATTTTAATTAAAGAAAAATAAATACGACATAATGTTTTAAGTTAAAATTTAAATTTTGTTAAAATATAAATAAAAATAAATATCTTATCTAAAATAATTAACACAAAATTAAGTGTAAGTAAAAATTACGTGAAATAATTCAAGTTTACTAGAACAAAATATGAAAGGTATAAAATCTTGTTAACATCTTTTTAATTAAAATTCTATGAAAGTAAAAAATATACTACGTTTTCCTGTAAGGAAGATGTTTAGTAAGTAAAATATTGAAGATTTATGAAATTTGTAAACTAGAAAATTACATGTAGCAAATAACATTTTCTTGAAGTAAAAAGGGTATGTAAAAATATTTAAGACGCATAAAATTTGTTTCAAATAAGTAAAATAACTTCCATATATTTTTCTTTAAGATAAATCAAAGGACTGCATAAAATGTGAATGTAAAGTAATTATTTTTCATTAAATTTTCATTTAATAAAAATATATATTTAAAAATAAAAATAATTATAAGCAATTATGTTTACAAATATTTAACTATAATAATTTACGTATACTATTAAACTTTATATTTAACTAAAATATTGGTAAACAGATTTGTACTTTTTGCGCTTTTATTTTACTTGAGTGAAATTATTTATATTTTTTGAATAAATAAAATAGCTTCTAATAAGCTTTCTGTAAATAAAATAAATTATACCTTAAAATATTGTTGGGAAATATATTAATATATACTAAGTTTTATTTAAATATATTTACGTAAAATAATTTATGTTTCTTATTAAGCTTTTGTTTAACTAAAATATCAAGGTAATATTTTGAAATTAACGTTAGCTTTAGTTTTAGTTTAAAACAGTTGCATAAAATTTTTCTTTAGGTAGAAATTAAACCTAGGAATAAATAAGTTTCATCAACATTTTTCTAAATTAAAATTATTGAAATAAAACAAGAAAGAGCTATAGTACGATCTCTTTAAAGTATTTAAATAAATGTTATTTAGTTTTTTAATTATAAATATTAATTGATGAACTTAGTATAAGTACAATAAATATGTTAAAATAAATAAGTTTAAAAATATAAGACAAGTAATCGTGACTTTAATGTTTGCGATCCCTAAAATAACGCATCCGTTAACTGGAAGTCGACCTAAGAAACTGAGGTGTACTCTATTGTGTGTGATACAAATATAATGCATGCGTATGCCGACTTACGCTAAACCAAGCATTAAAACAGGCGACCTAAGAAATTTGAAAGGAGTGTGGGAGTCACATTACTTTAGTGATGTGTGTACTTATGTATGTGTGTCTGTTTGTGTGTGTTGTAAAATTAACACTAGATGACTCGTAAATTTACGTACAGGAGACAGCTGATTTGTTTTATATAATATTGAAATATAATAGGGTATTATCTAATGATATCATACAGATGATGATATCCATGATAAGTTTGTTTATAAACAATATTTGTTTGAAAGTGTGATCAAAATTTTTCTTCAAACTTTTCATTGGTTTTTTATTTAAGGAAAGTATTTGTTCTAAGTCACTTGTGAAACAAACTTTTCTTATTTAAATTGCCAACTACTCTAAAGTCGGAACAATTTTTTACGAAGTTATACATGAAATTTTATTTCTGCGAGTTAAACTTTTATTTTTTATTTTCGATTTTCAATCATTTTAATAAGATATGAAGAAATTCTAGTTTAGCTGATATAGTATTTTAGAACAGAACAAGCTTTTTTACAAAGTTGATAAATTAAATTATAAGAAACATGAAAAGATAGTTCAAATTACAAAATATATAAAATCCTTTTTGAATGTTGGAAACTAAATTTTACTTATACAACACACAAAATATATTTTAGTTCACTGATGAAACAAAATTAACTATTAAAATTTTCTTACATAGATACATACTTAAAAATTAAATTTTACTGAAATATTTTAATCTACAAAAGTGAAAACTTATTTAGGTACATAATAATTACTTTTTTTAAAGTTTCAACCTTTTAAAACTATTCTTAAAACTTGTAAATGAAAATTTAATTGTTCAAATTGTAAAGCATATTTTACTTCAGCTAATACTTTTTCTTAATCAAATTATGATGTATTTTAAAGTAAGATAATTTTTCTTGGGAGTTTCAAATGAAACTTTATTTTCATACTTTACTTCCATAATTTACAAAATGAAAGGTGGAAAACAACTATACGAACATAATAGTCACTTTTCTATTTTAGATTTTAAGTTTTCCAAACAGTCTTTCTTTAAAGCTAAATCCAAATTATTTTTTACAAATCAAATTCTATATAACTAGCTCAACTGTTTAATGTTTATAGTCTTTGTTCTTTATGTTTCTGAAAACTTTATTATTAAAGATAATAAATAAAGCTTTATTACTGTAATTTACAGTGTAGTTTGAACACTAATGTTAGGAATAATATAGTATATTCATTATGAGTATGCTATAAAGATGCAAGTTGAAAACTAATGTTAGAAACAATATATTTTTTTCTTTTTTCTGTTTCAATGTTTCTAAAAATGTAGGAAGTGAATATTTAAATAAGGTTATAAAATATAAACTGAAAAAAATATGTTTACTTTTCTATCTTACTTCATGAAAGTGGAACTTTATTCTTAAAAGTTAAAATCAACTATCTCTTAAAACTTCGATTATATTTTATTACGTGTTCGTTATAAATATATTTATAATACTTCATATCTGGAATGTTAATATTGTAAAACTCTACAAAAAAGATTTTACAACTTGGATTATTATTGTTATTTTAAGCTATGGGTAAACGACAGTTACTATAAACATACTGTTTCCTATAATTTAGAAAGTAAAATTGTTATATATAAAAATTATGAAAAAGTTTATTATATCACATTTTTATTTTCATAAAGTTAATTTGAAAATAAAGTGCGTAGTTTTGAATAAAGAATTCTATAGAAATTTATTTTATCATTATCAGCGATCATAAAACCTTATGAATGTAAACTTTGAAAATAAGTTTTAAAGTTAAATTAAGTATATTCCCACATTTTTTAATGTTTAACATTACGAATTATTTTATTTTCTACTAGCAAATTTCTCTTTACGAAGTTTATATGAAAAAAAGAAACTTCTTTCAAATGTTTCCTTATTAGAAATAGTAATAATAAAATAAATTCACAGGATGAAAGAGTTAAAAATTTTCATTCATATTATGTTTTAGAAGTATTTGAAAATCTAAATTCCTTAGAATAACTCACATTCTTCACTAATCTAAAGTTGGAAGTTTTCATTATGAATATCAGGGAATATTACATTACATTATTTTGAAACCTGAACTTATAATAGTATTCATTTTTACCTTGTATATTTTATTCATAATGGAAAAATGTTTACATATTATGAGTATAGGAATTATAGCTTGATAGTATTTCAGAAATGTTAATATTTTATGAGATGCATGATAGTATCTTGCATGATAGTAAATTCTCCTTGATAAAACAAACTAAAAGTTATTAAACATGTTTCATATTGAAAATACAGTTCAGCAATTTTTACGTAAATAATATTCTGTATTAGTTAAACAAACTTTAGAGAAGAAGTATAATTTAAACAATTTGTAGGAAATTATTTTTAATAAGAAATTTCTATAACTAATATGTAACTTACTAAAATTTTAAGTGACTTAATATATTAAACTTAAGACCTTTTCCTGTGAGTAAGAGAACCTTCTACTGAAATTCACTTAAGTTTATTACATATTTGAAGAAAACTGTTCGACAGACATTTATATATATCAGTTAAATTATAAACATTTCTAAGACAATGATTTTCCTCTTTAATAAAATCTAATCTAATCCTTTAAATTACGAAACGTTTTTGAACTAGACTTATTTTCGTTAAATAGCATTTAATATCTTATTTATTTTACTAGATTTTAAAGAAAGTTATTTATTTTTCTTCAGTAAACCTAAAATTTGGTAATTATTCAAGCTAAAGTGTTTAATATTAATTAGATACTATATTATTCAAATATTTTATTTGAAGTAAAGTTTAATATGTAGTTAAATATTTTTTAAATATTTTTAAACGATAGAAATACTATAACTTGTTTCATATTTTCTTTAGTTTTTTAATTTAACTATTTATTTCTCATATACTAAGTTCATCAGTTAATATTTTTAATTAAACAAAGCTTCAGTAACAATTACTTAAATACTTTTAAAGATATCGTACTACAAATCATTTTTAGTTAAAAAATTTTACTTCAGAACATAATTTGATGAAATTCATTTATACTTAGTTTCAAATTTCTACTAGAAGATTTTTATTCAGGTTAGTTAAATTAAACTACAGCCTTACATTAACTTTTAAATATTACTTCTATCTTTTAGTTAAACGAAAGGTTAATGAGTGCTATAAGGTATTTCAATTAAATATATTTTAATAAAACTGTATATCTCAATCTATTTTGTAACCGTTTTTAAAAAAATATTTATTTTATTTACACAGAGTTAATGAAAAAATATTTATTTATGCAAGAAATTTCATAAATAATTTTAATTTAAACAAAAGTTTAATGATAAGTACAATTTTATTAACTAATAATTTAGTTTAAAAATCCTTTAATAATAAGTATAAATTATTATATTTAAATATTTGTTATCATAGTTTACTATAAATTATTTTTATTTTTAAATAAATATTTTATTCAATGAAAATATAATGGAAAACATTCATTGCTTTGTTTAGAGAAAAATATGAAATTTTTTATTTATTTCAAACAAATTTTAGGCACCTTAACTAATTTTACTTATCTTTTTACTTTAACAAAATTTTAATTTTTACTTAAAATATGCTGTCATATATACTCTTCTTAAATAAAATTTAATTATATTTTGAGTTAAGAAGTAAATTTTTATTTTCTAAATAGAGAAATAAGTTCAACATTTTTTTATGTTAAAGTAATATATAATTTTCTTGGAAAGGAAAGTAATTTTTCTTATATTTTTCTCGTAGGAAAATATCTTATTGATGTTGTTATCGCGGTAAATAAAAAATCAAAGGTATACAGTAGAGTAAAATCAATTTCATAGTCATGAGACAAGTAGTTTATTAGTCTAAGTATAATAGGAAATATTATAATTGAATTTGAACTCATCTTCGAATACTTTCAAAGATTGCAGGTCTATCCGCATTTCGACTTAAAACTGTATTGCATAACACATGCGCTCACTTCCTTAGTATTTCTGATATTAAAATACATTTGTCCCGTTACGCCGTCATTAAAGCCAACAGAGCGCAGACATTTATTAATTGTCAGCAACCTGATTTCGTCGCAAAAACAGTGTTGTTTCAGTAAGTGACCAAGTACCAGTTTAGCCTTTATTTTCTTCAAAAGACTTCCCTACATTTGGTGAAAAAACGTAAGGTACAAATTTTCTCCCTTCAAAGAAAACAACCATCGTTTCAGTGCTTTGAGTTTAGCTGAAATTTTCGACACCCCTACACAACCAGCTGATTTCATCGAGCGAGGAGAACACTTACTTTCTACGACACATGCGCAGTCTCAGAGCATAGAATAGCATGAGCCCAACAAGAACGATGAGACGGCTGCTGAATTAAATATTTTCCTAGATTCAGCTGTAAATAGTGAGTTAGACGTCATTAAGTTTAATTCTTTTTCCCACAATCTTAGTGCTGACATAGAAGTGAATAGCTTTGTGGACAAGTTTCGGGAAATGCTAAAGCAATTTCTGTCTCAGGGGTAAGTAGCACTGGTGAGATGGTTCAAGCTGTTAAAGTTTCGTCTGATATAGGTGATAGTCTTGTAATCAGTACTTTAAAAAGGTCCCCTTTCCTCCTGGCGAAAGTGTAACCAAGCTCTTTTTTGTTCCTTCTGAACGTCTTGCCTCATCAAGTGAAGAAAGTGTTAATTGTGTTATTTGCAACCGGTCTACCAATTTGGAGTCGCTGTATTGTGAGTTACATCCATCACTAAAAAGAAGGCATGCTAGACGTAGCAAAAGGCTTCAAACTACAAGGAAAACTGGGTTGTCCAAAGTAAATCTGATAGCGTCTGGACTGTCAAGTGAGTCACTGGATGACGTTAATATACAATAACTGATATTTAATGTTGTTTCTTTCTGAAACAATCAAAGTCATTCAGTATCAGTTTACAGTGTTAGCCAAAATAAATGGTAATCATAGTAAATTAAAGATTTATTTTGCGATTATCAATAGTATACAGAATGGTGAACTTTCGATTTTTTCATATATGCTTTTGCTTTTATTTAGCATGCAGACAGTTAAGATAGCCACATTTAACAATGCACGAACAATTTACTCTGCAAAGCATAGTTACTCGTTTACATCGTTTTATCGTACATGAAAATATTTAAATTATTGCCTTACAAGAAGTGATAAGTTATTGTTAAACTTTCTGAATTATGAAATCATAGTTAATATCAACAGTGAGACTTCCACCGGATGTGCTATGTTAGTGAGGTGTGACATCCAATACAGTAAAGTGTTCATGCACCCCACCGATAGAAAAATAGTGCGTTCTATACACGTTTTTTGTTTAATTACAATCTGATATACATGGTAAAAGATCTCGAGAACAGATGATAGCCAATGACCTCAGTCTCGAATTACAACGTCGTAATAGTAAAAAAACATCATTCTCGCTGGAGATTTTAATACAACGTTAACCTCGCAAGACTTTTCAGCTGGTGTTAACGTCAGTCTCGAGCTTAATTATTTATTAAAAACAATTAGTTTGATTTACTTATGGTCTAGCAGACATTCGGCCTCAGACGGATCTACTCATTTTTAAAATCAAGGTTGGTCTCGCATTGATCTCTTGTTGTGCGCCCGTACTATGTTACTCAGTTCTGTAATACAAAAGTAGTCCCACTAAATTATTCAAATCGCCGATGTGCATTGGCACTTTTCAAGTGCGAGTTAGGTAAACATTTAGTTAAGTCTTTTTGTTGAAAGCTTAATGCACTTCGTTAAACAAAATCCGGACTACCAACGACTCGTACAAAATATTATGATTAATTTTCCAGTAAGTGATTAAGTAAGACATTTTCCTCCAAAAGTTTTCTAAGTATCAAATTCGAGTCTATTTTCTTCTGTCAGAGAGTTACTCAAGATAAAAGAGATAAGTTAGAGTATTTGTACACAATGTTAACTCGTTTTAGTAAGCTAGTGCCATATGATCCCGCACAACTAGTTACTGTAAAAAAATTACAGGCCACGATTGGGTTAGCGCATGCAAATATGTATTTGGGCATAGTCGCTAAAAGCAAATTGCAAAAGGTTGGCGTTATCGGGCTACCGAGGAAAATTCGCATCATACATGAGTGCAAAGAAGCAAAACGACACTTTATTCAAAATTTCGTTAATTTAGTAGGGGAAGTTTTCACTGATAAGGATATATATAATCCGATGAGACAGTATTATAAAGATATGTTTAAACAAAAATTAAATAGTAGCAATTATTATACTCAAAAGCAAGATATGTGGAATGTTTTAACAATCACAGAAAATGAACTCTTAGGTAAAAATATTACCATTGACGAAATACAGAAGGCGATTGAAATGGTTAATCCCACAACGGCCGCCGACTCAGATCGCATTGCACATGCCTTTTATAAACATTTTAAAGCGCTTTTGGCTCCCACATTAATGGACGTATTCTATGCATTTTTGAGTGGTACGCCCATACATCCAGAGTTTACCGATTGTATAGGGATATTGTTACCCAAGCCGACTCCAAGTGCTTCTGCATGAAAATACCGGTTGATAGTGTTATTAAACAGAGACTACAAATTGCTTAACCGTATGATTATGAACCGACTTAATCCATACATGCATAAATTGTTAGATCCCGTACAAACAAAAGTGATAGGTGCTACCCCCATGTACGTTTCGTGAATTTTAATTATTTACAAATTATACTAAAAGAACATAACTTTCCTTATAATATATTATTATTATTTAGATGTTATTTTAATAGAATAATGATATTGCAAATAAATAAACGCCTTATATTACCTTTTCCTGTTCATCAGGGCGTGTGTCAAGGCGACGCCCTCTCTTGTTTGATGTTTTCTCTGACGTTAATGTCATATATTCGTAATATTACTAGTCAACTAATGGGTATCACTTTAACTGGTGTGCGACTTGCTGTTATTAATTATTTAGATTACACCTTATATATCATTCGTAATTTAAAAGAAATGGAGTTTGTTCAAAAGGAGTTTAAAAAAATCGATTTAGTGTCAAATATTCAGAATACTCAATGTAAATACAAGATTATGCATACCAAACCATTCAAGCGTGGTTTTTATATTCAGTACGGAATTGAAACAACAAGTATCCTTAGGAATATTTTTTTGCGTCGACCACTAAAGATACAACAGCGATTAACAATCAACGTCTCATTCAGGTGGTTGGTGGTGCCATTGCTACATATGGAAATCTCTTTGATACAGTACTAGGTCGAGTGGTATTTTCAATAGCTTTATATACAATAAACGTGTTCATATATTACAAATTTTTCCTGTTTAAAGAAACAATGACTCGCATTGCATTTTGAAGGTTATTTTTTGTGGGAGTCTTACCCAATCAAGTTAAATCTCAATACATGTTATTTATCAGTGGAACAAGGTGGACATGGTCTTAAGCACTTATGGTGGGAAACCAAGACACTACTTTTACATCGCAGTATTGAAATTA
>JAGDQP010033831.1:10158-20464 GCA_022664845.1 Lepisma saccharinum | reverse complement strand
ATTATTATTTCCAAAGTATAATTCGACGCTGTGCTCACAGAGTACCTAGTAAGTGTAGAAGAAGAAAAATTTGATACCGACGATGTAGAAGTAAAGCACTTGATTTCTTGACGGCACTACGGGAAACGGAATTTACCTGACAGTGGCCAATGATCTAAGTCTGCAACTGGAAATGCTTAGCGAAAGCGCATAGCTGTGTGAAAACAATTTCACAATTTTATTTCGCAGAGCCGAATATAACTTACTTCTATGCGTTCTGCTTTTCGTGCTAGATTTGATCTGGAGGACCCATTACTGAGGTTTTTGTGTACAGAAAAAAGTACAGGTAAAGTGGCATATAAATGAATGAATGTAATTTCTGTCCAACAGTAGAAATAGAAGTTACAGAGCAAACTAGAGGAAATATCCAATCCTACCAAAGTTTCTACTTTGTCTAAGAATTTTCAAAGGGAAATAGTTTCCAGTTCAGCTGCGGTTTTATTTAGCAGAAGGTGGAGCGGAATTTTTCAAACCTCTTACGTGAGTTCGTGAAGTGTAGCATACTGCACATACGGAGAGCATACGGTAGGTTGCTGTGGTAATCACGCGAAAGAACTTCCGTACAGTTGATAGAAGCAGCCGATACTATCATGCCCAGTCATGCCCAATCAGCATAGAATTGTAATACGAAATTTTCACATGGTATAACGAAGTTTCTCGTTAGTAAGGGTAGTCCTGTGTTCACATTTTGAACCTACTAGACGGTTAACTTGTCAATGGCTGCGCGCGCAGCATTAACCAGATCTTCCTTGAAAGTGTAACGTTTTCTTTCCATTTTATTGTTTATATTACCTCAAAGAACCTTGTGCAGTCTACTGGGATTAAGACTTCGCTGGGACCGTTATAAAAGAGCAAGTAGTAAACCACGTCCAATAGAGCGATTAGCTGAAGATTTCAATTCAGTCAATAAGAACACGTAACATACAAAATGCGCTGGTGCTTCGTCTTGTTGAAGGGTAATGGTATTAATACCTGCTTCGAAAATCGATGAATGCTAGGATATTTTTGTGGTGATTACCTCAGTTAGTAATCCTAGTTTAGTTACTTCTCGATTTTGCCAACCAACAGAGGAGGAATCAAGGATAAATCGAGAAATAATTCGTTTTCACTGAGGTAATTTTCACAAAATGGAGTAGCCTTTTCCGTTTCTTACAAAATGAGGCTTGGCAGTATGTTACTCCATCCCCCTTCAAATGTAATTATGTCTGTAAATGTCAGTTGATCACTTTATAAATATAATACAGTTAGAGATATTTATTTAAGGTATAAAGGGACTTGGTGTCCAGCTCCTGCGATTTCTTTATTATTATTGTATCTCTTCTTCCGTATATTTGGAAATATGGTGTACCGTGATATATGGGATATTCGGTATTCCTTAGTAACAACAAAATTTGTGCGTGTAGCACACAATACAGGGTTGCAAACTGTGATAAAATTTGAGAATAAATATTCAAACGTTTTATTATCGTCGTATTTGCATCAGGTGTTAATCTACCACAATGCACTCCACAGGTTACGTACGGCACGCCTTGTATATCTGCTGAATGACTGGAATCTGTTTCATTCCTCTGAGCTTGAACATCAACGTCTGATATCTGATTTATCCCGCTCAGCCGTTTTCTTTACAAATTATCTATTCTATTGCTTTCACTGACGTAAAGAGAAACTTAGGTAGTGAAATCAGTGGCGGCTGGTGACCTAAACAGCAAGTAAAGTGCAACAAAATCATTCAGGCGTTGACGCAATCGTTTAATCTATTTTAATGAAGAGTTATCCTTAATATTTAGGCTCACTAATTACTCATAATGCCATTTTGCTCTCTTACTGAAAGCTTAACCTCTTGATAGATAAACATTACATATCTTGTACCTTGAATGATTCTTCTAAATAGTTTTATTTAGCTTAATACATAAAAATGTATTAGGTGAAGTATCACTTCACGAGCTTCATCCGAAAAGCCGCCACTGATTAAGTTTAAGGAAACATCATGCTTCTACATATGTTTCATTAATTAGAAAAGATGTTTCATATGGAATGAAACACCATACTTCTACTTACATTTCTTACTCACAAAAAAGTTTCATACCGGATAAAAACATCATCCTTCCACATATATGTTATAACTATAAAATATGCTTTATACTTATTTAAACAGTAAATATACAATTTCCATATAGAAGATCTCTCAGAGTGTCATCTTTCTATTGCTCTGATTTCCTAAAGAAACACTCTACACACTGTTAAAAAAAATTGAACTAGGAATGCCGAATAAAGCAATTAATACCTCATGCTGTTTAATTGGAATTAGAAAAATAAAGCAGAGACTTTTCATATGCTGAGGTCGATATTTACAGTTTTCAGTTCTTTGCGCACACGCGCAGAATGAGAAAAGTGGGTTTTCATCATAACGGTGCATACCGCCATTTTGATAACTTATTTTAGCAGAAATGGAAAATATTTTGAATGATTGGGGATTCCGATCCCTAATTGAGAAATGGAAAAGTGATTAAAATGTGGTGTAAGTCGTGGGAGGACCTTAGTTTGTCTTCGGGGTAGACACAACTAATTTCTGACGCACTATGTTGTTCTGAACAAATGTTTTCTTATAACTGGCAGCTTAGTCTAGTCAGTAAGGCGTTGAACTTCTAACTGATCAACCCTTGTACAATCTCACTTTATACTTCTCCTCTTTTCTTTTTCTTCCTCTGAATGATGACTGGTTTTTTACTAGTCAAGTTACTGTAAATTTGTAGGCAGCTATGGTTGGTTGTCTAGCATTTCCCAGGAATGTTTTGGAATTTTTCTTTTCAATGTATACTTTTCAGCTCGGATTTCGCCTAGACCTTCTTACAGAAGAGACTCCCTCGGTTCATTTTGTTCTTTTAAATGATATTTTCCAATATGCCAACTTTCAAACAACATCCTTACATTACATTGCACCGATTTTCAATTTTGTGTAATGCTTACGGTGTTTTTTGTTTTCTGAATGTGTTCAATTAACTTCTTTTACCAAGAAGCTTACTAAGGGATTTCGTTTCCATAAACAGACACACGAGGAGATAATGGCATTGTCACAAAACACTATTGTCTAACAGCCAACATCCATTAGCATTTTTACTAAAAAAAGAAAAAAATATATGTGAATAATGAAAAAAAGGTAACATTGTAATATGTCAAAGTTTACGTTGATAATGGAATGCGTCTGCGTTATTCATACGTGTATAAAATGTACTTATGTCTAACATTCAACCTATTGGTATACATAGGCAATATGTATTGACTTATGTGGGAAATGTATTCATTTGGTTATAATTCATAAAGCAGGTTAATGCTTATAAAGTGTTATGAAAGACAAATAAACTTGTTTAAATGTATTTTAAGGTCTTCATAGAAAAGAGTGATATTAAGTTGTAAACAGGAAAATACATTTAAACACTGCAATAGTCTTGGATGCGATAAAGATCACGGGGGAAGTATCTAAAGTGTACCCCATCTATATATGAAGAGTACCTAAATAGCATCCTCATCATTTTCCAACTAATCCAGTTTACTTCAGGCATGATTCATATGCTTGTGCGGGGAGGGGAGGGGGAGAGAAGAAAACTTGGATTATAATGAATTATTAGGACTAACCTTAGGTGTCTTCGATATATATATTTTACTGTCGACTTTCAACAAGCGTATTTTCTACCATTCAAAGATACACAATAAATTATTTGCTTAACGTTAATACTGCTGTTTACTATAGATATGCTAGTATTGTCTAGTTCTGAGTTCTGTAGTCGCAAGGGGGGAGTCGTAGCGTGATCATGAGTGGGAAGACATGTTTAATATCCAATGCGAGGTAAGTAGTAAAAGCGCGAGCTCTCGCTGATTGCTTGTGCACTTCCCACTTCACCCCGCTTCACGTTATCGACTCAGTGCACATAGTGGAAAATTACTGTAAGAGCAAGATGTAGTGCCACCAAACGACCGTCTCTTAATCCCAAATTGAAGTCAATTTCCCTCTCTGTTTTCATTTTGGGCGGTAGCGTACGTTAGAAATTGAGCGCAAATGGTACAAGGATACCAAAAGGGAAAGTTAGTTATATAGCCTTGCCAGATTAGAGACTGCCTCATAATTCACAGTCTCTGAGCCCAACTCTGAAGTCAATTTCTATCTGTTTTGGCTTAACGTGCATTGCACAATAAATGTGAATTGTACAAAAATACTGTAAGACAAGATTGCACCAGATTAAAGCCGTTGGATATATAAAGATCTCTGAACCCAAGGCGTTAGCCTGCGTTATTGTCGGGGAAACAAAGTAAAATTAAAATTAAAACTCTTTATTTGGATCCGATAAAACATTTTTAGTCTCCTATTGGTAGGACTTCAGTACGAGTATCCCTGAATTTGATCCAGCATCGTGAGAACAATTAGGAATCTACTTGAATAAATTAAGTAGCGATCTGTGGTCACGAAAAGTAGACATGTGGCTAGGAAGAGGGGTTACACTGGTCAAAGATGGTCAACCTACGGAGGTTAGAACCTTATCCTCCTGGTGGGTGAGGTCAAGTGGAGGTCGATGACGAAATCTGTGCTGGAGTTTGAGGTCATCTTACAGGGTGAGGTTGAGGGAAGTAAGACCAAAATTGGCATCTATGACGGTGATTTTTTAATCCTATACTTGAACGTTATTCAGGCGTCTAAAAAGGCCAGGGCTCTTAAGGGAGTGTCGAGCCATCCAGTTCAGTTCAGATAAAGGACTTTTCTGGAATAAACTCATATACTATATAGTCATTTTCTAGTATGAAAATTCTGTAGTTGTTTCATGCCACGTTGCAGAAGAAATTACAACCAATTAACGAAACAACCTTGAAGAAGACTATAATTGTTAACCTCAATAATATCAGACATAATTCCAGATAACTACTACAAAAGAGACTCCCATACTTCTGGACAGCGTTTTTTTTTTTAAAGCCATTATTCCTGGAACAAATGAAGGGTAAGCCAAAGTATTCTCAGAGTACTTGTCTTCATTTTTTTTTCCTAAAGAGATTCATGTTAACCTTGACAGCGTTCTCATAAGGCAGAAAAATGCTGTGCTAGTTCATGTGTGTGTGTATCTTTTAAATGTATGTGTGTGAGTGAACGTGCGTACATGTGTGTGAGCCGTAAGCTCAAGAGGAGTCCAGTCAAAAACCGGATTGAAAAGTAGCACGTATGACATGAACAGGATGAAATAACAGAAGAAGTTTTTTTTTTTGTTGTCTATCTGTTCACATTGGTTGGATTCAAGGTTGGCAAATTTAAATAACATTATATTTGAGATGTTTACGTAAATCTATTTACTTCAACATGAACTGAGAGAAAGAACTTATCCTGAAAGATGTCTTCTTGAAATGGCTTTCCCATTATGGCCTAGACAGAGAGAACCAGACGGCAAACAAAAGAATATATAGTAGTATTCGTTAACGTCTATTTTTAGATTTCGCTGTAATCCTGTACATGCACCAACCAACAATACACCGCATGCCATGCCGTTCACAATTATACAGTTTGCAATTGTACGTATTTGTAGGTTCCGGATGCGTTGCATGTAGTACTTGTATGCAATTATATGGATAATTGACCACGTAAGCATCATTTTACGTCCTCTCTGTTGCCATAGGAAGGAATGTGTTCCTTCAACCTTGTTCAAATAAAATAGTATGTTCATGAGTGAAACCAATGAATAGATGTTAGATAAGAAATCAATTTGATTGTTACGCTGTGTCGGTCATTGTCAGTACTAAATGTGATATAGGGGAAAGATGGACAAAACCGGCAGGTCGGACAGAACGAGGAGATGTGTCCTCAGCTCAGACTGATGGTGCCATCTACCAGGTGGAAGTTGAATTATTTACTGGAAGCACCGCAGAGGATGTTTCGTCAGTTGAAAGGGTGATTTCATGAATAGCGTGCCTTCCAGTGGAATTTGTTAAAAAAAAGAGGGGGGAGGGATTTTTCTACGCTTCGATTTATTTTAACATCAAGTTTGTTGCTAGTTTGTGGAATTGTTAAACCTAGATTTGTTAAATATAAGTATTTATCCTTATTTTACAGTTATTTAGGTTTAATATCGTGTGTAGCTTACTTGACCATATGCAACTTGCTGAGGAGAGCCATCTTGAAATCTTAAAACAGACAGTTGGACAAAATAGAGAGGCAAGCAATTGAAAGAAAATGTCCCTTGTATTTGTATCGAGATTCTAAGTAACTGAAACAAAACTGTTTTATATAACGATAAATCGAGGCATTGTATTGAAAAAGTTAAAAATTATGTTGCAATTTTTGTATAACCTTTCAAAAAGGGTCCTCACGAAACAAGATGAAACTTCAGGCTGTCTCGTCTCGTCCCGAAAAGATTTGCTTGTCTCGTCTCGTCTCGTCCCTCTGGTCTCGTTTTGTCTCGTAAAATATTGCAGCATATCATGCCACTCAAAAGTAAAATGTAGGAGATTGCACCATGCTGATCAAGATACAACGAGGTTATTACCCAGACTACACAAGTGAAGGATATGCCGCGTAGTCGTAGAACACTCACCTCTGGTGCGTGTGGTCGTCTGTTCGATCCCGGTTAGTGCCACATGGGCTTTGTGGTGAACAAACATCTAGTGTGTGTATTTTCTCGGGGTATCTTCCTACTTTCTTCACTAATTCTCCCATTATCATCCATTCGACCTGCGTCAAAGTTTACCTAAAGGCTTTAAAAATAAATTCAGAAGACAAGGACAAATCGTTTACAAGATAAATATTTCTCTGGTCTTAAGGGCCTAAGGCTCATCGACCCTGAACTGTATTTCTTTTTTCATTCTGAAAACTCGAAATTTGTTTTACCGGCTCGAATACACGAATATAAATTGCTCATTAGTACGTCAAGTACGTCGAAGACACTAATGTCTCTCTAATAACTGCAATTTTGGAGACATGAAACGGGTCAAGACATTTCACGAGACGTCTGTCTCGTCTCGTCTCAAATTACAATAAGTATGCCTCGTCTCGTGGCAACGCTACTTATCAAAATATAAATTATATTTTTCATCTATCTTTCACAGTGGTTAATTTATTGAAATCTTATCTTCCTGTAGTATTATCAGTATTCTTATAGATTCTGCACTCATAAACAGAGATGATAGGTTTATGTTAATGATTTTAGATGCGTAATGAAATTTACAATTGATTTAAATGACGGAGAAAAAAAATTTTTTATTATGAAAAAAAAAAAAAGAAACAATTTTCAGAAGAAAACTAAAACAACACTGAAATATTTAACTATATCTCTGTGTAGTAGAAGAATGAGCCGAAAAGCATTCTGGTTAGTGTGTGTCTTACTATACACATTAGAGTCAATTAAAGTTACACTTGCCCGTTTCGTACAACTTTCCCCTACTTATGAAACATACGAAACTACAATAGTCAATGTTTATAGACTTCCTGAAAATAAGATAAAAAATGTTGTTACCAGTTTATATTCCTGGACTTTTTTTTTTTTAGGAGAAACGGAAAAGCCAGTCAATGATTCATTCAAAGGCATTCCTTTTATCTCTCGACGCCAAGTTTCTCATTCATGCTTTTTAGTAGTCATCGGGTATTATCCACTTTGAGCGTGATTAATTTTAGACACACACACTTTTGTAGGTCGTCATAGCAACGGATGATAATAACGTTAAGGTTTAACTCATTAGTTCACTGTACTCTTCCTTTCATTTTAGTCCTTTTTTTTATCAGTACAAATATACTTCCTTTGGGAAGGACCATTAAGTTTTTGGAATACTACAAGGTCGAAGCAAAGTAACCATATCGAACTTACATCCTTTCTTTAACGAATGAAGATATACAGGGTGGACAAAAATTAGTTAATAATATTCTTGGAACGAAAAGTTCTGATCAAACCAAATAAAAAGTTTCCTTTGAACAAATGTAAAATAAAGCATAGTTTCGGAGTTAGCAGCGTCCGAAGTGGCATGTCGTCATCATAATGACGTAAGGCGTGTCGGTTTAGCAAACCATAATCAACATTGTATCAAATTTACTTCAATAAATTTTATGATTGAGAACCTTAACTTAGAGGGGATTTCGGTGATGGCTCTATTAAACCGTATTAATTCTTTAACTGTGAAATTCTTCCCTTGTAAACCCCATTTATGCTTCATTACTTCAATCATACACTTTGCTGAGATAAATTAATTAGGTTATATATCGATTGAGATTTGCTAAACCGATACGCTTCACTTCATTATTTGTAGAAATAAGTCATTGATGACGATGAAACATTCACTTCGGACGCTGCAAGCTTTGAAATTAGGCTTTCGTTTACATTTCTTCAAAGGAACTATTTTGTTGGTCTGATGAAACCATTTCGTTCCTAGAATATTGTTCACTAATTTTTGTCCACCCTGTATATTATTTTAAAACTCACTTAGCGAAAATCACAAAACAAATAAAACTGAAATGTACAATGCGTTTACTGACAACGTAATTCATGGGTAGTTATGAAATATATAAATATTTTGAATTTATTTCATCACGAAGAGGGATTAAATTGATAAGAATAGCTTTTAGGCAGCTTTGGCTCTGGCCGGGATGTGGAAATAAGCCGATTATTGTGTGATTGAGAAAAATCCCGAAAAATCTAAGTTATGATGGCCCACCAGCGCGATTGTTCTCAGGATTATCTGAATGCAAAGCTCACGTTCTACAGAGTTATGATTACTAAGCCTACAAAGCAGTGATTCTGTCAGGTCCCCACCTGTGGGGTGTCACCCCCAAATTCTCGAGCGTACCCCAACTTTAAATTTTTATGGTCAAAAATCGATAGAAATCGTGTAAAACTCCACTTACATCCTCCCAACTTTGATTTTACACCCCCAAACTAAAAATCCTGGCAGAATCCTTGCTACAAAGAATGAGGTAAATATATAATAAAAATACCAAGACACTATTTTGGTTCTCATGCTAACTAAGATACATATAGAAAGTGCTAATTTTTGTCTTGTGACGTTTCAAGTGGTGCAAGTTCTAACTAAATAGTAAATATCGTATTAATCTTTTAAGTCCTTAATTGTAAGTTAGGATCACAAATAAACCGGGTGTAAATTTGATTAAAGACGCACTCATTTTGTAGTTTGAAAAAAAAATTCCCATTACAATTATTTTAAACACAAATTCTGAGCATAGCCCGTGCCGGCATATTTACCTTTATGGTTTCAAACATCAGACATTAACTTACCATAAATTTTAACAGTTTATTTACAAAATACACCCTTCAGTGTTACTATACACCTTAATACACAGCTAAAAATCCCTTTTAGAAAAAAATATTTTCACGGTTCTAATTAACAGCAATGAAATTTACAATTAAAAAGGAAAGAGTGTGGAGGTATAATGATGTCGAACACCTGCTACAAGTTACTTCAAACAAAACAAACGAAGAAAAATTGTTTGACACGAATGTTTCATTAGAATCTTACTTCACAATGTTCACTCTGACGTTGTTACAGTCAAACGTAAATTATAGTTTTAAGAAAACGCCTATTTTTTAAATTGGTCGGTCAGCTGTCTGTTTTGGTAGATCTTGTATATTTTCTTACATATGATCCACATCATATGACTTGTTTCCGTCCAGACGGACATCACTTTACACAATTTATTTCCTAATGTGCTGTGTATGGAAGATGGGCGCAGGCTACTACATGTAAAAGAAAATAGCTATACTAAGACATGTAGAGTTCAGGGACTGTAAGTACATAAAAGCATTTACCTGTAACTAGATAAAACATTTTCAATTCTGTCCACAGTTTCTTTACAATGTCCCTATTAAGGCTAATTCACACATACGGTGACGTTCCCATGCCGTGCTCCGTCCATGCAATGGCCGCGACCATTCACACATACGGTACCGTTCCCATGCCATACTTTTTACACCAGTTCCAAGGATGAATTCCAAGAAGGAAGATGTTGTTATTGCAACCGGGATGGTTTCTTTTCAAGACGACACTGTTGGGGCATGGCAGGAGCACGGCATGGGTACGTATGTGTGAATTAGCCTTTAATCCTGGAGGTTTTGTCTTTTCTCTGTATTGTATTTCATTATATCCAATTTCTTCTTAAATTCTTGGTGAATATTTGTAACCAATGTCTTTCTTGTCTCCTTTATACCTCCTTGATCAGATTTAGGATTAAGCTGTAGGATATTATTATTATTATTATTATTATTATTATTATTATTATTATTATTATTATTAT